>ML374748.1:8925-42075 GCA_005239525.1 Nicotiana knightiana | reverse complement strand
CCTCCCTTATATAGGAGATTCCTTGATATAATGTACAACTCTTGCTATGGTTGCCCATTAATGACTAATTATGACATTAATAAGGCATTACAAAGGATAACGGTAATTGAGGTACGGTTACATATACGAGTCATCAATTGTGGGTTCTTGAATCTGCTTGTAGCTTTGTCCAGATTCATTCTGACCGCGCCTCTTCCCTGTTTTGATCAGGTTGAGTTTCTCGTGGCTGATAAGCTCGAGGGTTTATTGAATCGTGCCTCTTTGTTCCGTACCTCTTCAAAGAATCACATCCAGCTGTCGCGTTCTCCTGCGTCCACATAACTGGCTGAGTTGTCAAAAGCTGGCTTACGTGTGAAACTCTTTTTTACCAATACATTCATGCTTAGTGTCTCACTTTATTATACTAAATTGACCTTTAGCAAGTGTCGAATCGACATCTCGTCACTAACTCTCTAAGGTTAGGCGGGATACTTACTCAGTACACGTTGTTTTCGTACTCATGCTACACTTGTTGTGCATTTTTATTGCACGGGTACTTTCACAGCGATGTGGTTGGTTTGGATAATTAGGTGAGTTGTATCATCTGGAAGCGATCCGCAGCTGACATAGTCTCCCTCGTACTATATTCATTTTGTTTTAAATTTCATTGTCCAATTTGTATCTCGGACAAGATTTGTAATGATTGTATAAATTCTTAAAAATTGCTCACGCACTTGTGACACCGGGTTCTGGGATGTGTATGGGATGTATTTTATAAAAATGGAATATTAAACTGTCGTATTTACTTAACGAACTTTTTTTAGTTATTACGTAATAAGTTAAAGGTAATAATTTCAAAAAATGTTAAAACGGGAATTTATTTCAACTAATTAATGATTGTCTTGCCTGATGATGGTGTACGGCGCCATCACGACCTTAATAGATTTTGGGTCGTGACAACATGGTATCAGAACATTAGGTTCCCTTAGGTCTCACGAGTCATGAGCAAGTCTAGTAAAGTCTTGCGGATCGGTACAGAGACATCTGTACTTATCTTCGAGAGGCTACAGGGCTGTTAGGAGTAGTTCTCTTCTTGATTCCTCATCGTGCGATTTGATTCCTTTAAGGCTTATGCCTATGTTTATTCCTACTCAATCTTACACGTCGCTAAGCGCTTGCTGTGAATCAAGAATTTGAGGAATTGAAATGATTCTACGGATATGATGCGAGATGTTTTCCATGTGCAATTGGTTGGGCCTGTTGTTATGGCCCTGCAGAAGGATAATATGTTGTTCCAGCTCAGTAGCTGTGTTTCTGAGAGCCTTGAGGTTATTCTCAGGTTGTGGTGATGTTCACAATTAGTTATCTCACCATGTTGATATGATGATAGAATGCTTTCCCATATGTTGAGTCCTGATGAATGGTTTGAAGGGAGGTATTCTCAGAGTGTGATTTCGATATTTCGGTATTTTAGTTTCGACAGAGGAAAGGCATTTGGATTATGAATGGTCAGGTTTTGGGTTGATAAAGTAGTAAGACTTGGTGTTTTCAAGTAAGGTGGGATACTCACCTGTGATGAGAAATCGTCGTCATTGATCGAATGGAATGTGTTAAGTCAGTCGGTGCTATGGTTTCTTCGGTTGCATTGGGTCAGAGTGTTGTGAAGTAGTATTGAAAATGCAGTTGTTAGAGATCGTGGTGCGTGGTGGTTCAGCACTGAATAGTTATTTCTAATGAAGGCAGCTAGAGAAAGATGATCTTCGGAAAGTTTGAAGTAGTGGCGAACTTCTGGTTTAAGAGCTGCAGAGAATGATATTTAATTGAGGCAAGTGGGAGAGTGGCAGCGTATCACGGGAGTTCAGTGGTAAGACAGTTGCCTATCTTGAGGGAAAGTTTGAGAGTTTGAGTGGATGGTGATTGGGTCCACGAGCTTAAGTTGAAATGTGGGTTATCTCGGCGGGAAATGGGATGCAACAGAGAGGAGTTGTTGATATGAAGAAGGATGCAGTATAGCTTGGAATTAGAAGATATTGTCGCGCATTTAATGGATGTCCATGAGGAGCGGACGGACTAGTAATAAATGAAGCAGGGCGTAGGATGGGGTATTGATGTCGTAGAGAGTGTATATTTCAGCGTCGTTGGAAGGTGTAAGTTGTTGATTTCCACAGGTGGGTTACCTCCTGTGAGTAGGTTAGCGGTTGCATGGTTGGCAAGTTTCTACGAGGGATTCTGGTGGCTATTCGGTAGAAGGCAGAATGTGTGAAAGGTGCTAGAGAATTTGAGTATTTAGGGAATGCTGAAAGGGGAATTCGGAAGAATTAGACGGATTAGTTAATCAAAATCATGCTAACAAATGAGAAAGGATCCCAGTAGGGTCTAGAGTGGTGCAAGGAGTAGCTTCGGGCTAAGTAGGGGAGTCCCACCACCTACAGTTTGGTTGTAGGATTGTGTTATCATGGGGTTGCGGATTGTCGGCGTGTTGGAAAGTTATTTCAGCTAAGGGGAAAGGAGTAAAATGGTGATCGTGTGTGGGATTTGATGAACGTGTGCAAAAGTTGGCCCTATCGGACCAGGGTTAGGCTTCGAAAGATTCAGAATTTATGCTTAAGGCATAGGCGAGTTGTAAGGGTAGTGGCTCAGTGATGTACTTCATTGAGAGGATGTTCATGTGCTAGAAGAGCCTTGGAGTTGATTGTATTCGGGGCCAGTCAGAGTGGGTGACCCTCAATAGTGGTCCTAGTAAATTTGAAAGTTAAGAATACGGCGTTTAAGGGTTTCAGGCAGCAGTATGATTAAGAGTCGAGTTTTTGCAGTATAATTCCTGAGAAAGGGAAACTAATTAGAGTGTTCTATGTTATTTTCAGCGTGCAAGATAGTATTGGAAGAGTGAGAGAAATAAACTCCGGGTTGTAGAAAGATTTTCAGGAGGGTATAAGACGGGTTGCGGGATTTAGGCAGCATGGTCTCGTGAATCAAGGTCACTCGGGATGAATGACGGTTGAGTTGCTATGAGTTGAAGGAAGTTACTATTATTCATGAGGCAATTAAGATGATTAAAAGAAGATAGATTGATTAGCCCTGGTTGAAATGGCATATTTACGGTGTATGCGAGGCATGTCGGCCGTCAAAATAGATTTTATTTGGAAGCATTCAAGTATTATGGCATGTCAGGTGTAGGCGGATCCCGGAAGGTTTATGACGGTTTAGACCACTACTTAAGGATTTGCATGTATTGTGATTGTGGGAATTCACTCGTGTGTTGTGGTGGTTCTCTTGAATTGAGGTAAGTAAAAGGTTTCTATATGATGAAGTGTTCACCCTATTAGTGGTTCAGAAGTTATGATGGAATTCTGGCGCTATCTCATATTGGCATGTTAGGTGTAGTAAACAGTGTGTAACTGGGAGTAAGAATCGAGATTTGCGGTTCGGTGTTAACAAGGATGTCATGAGCTCAGATTAGCAAGAAAAAGTGATTTGAAAGTTCAGAGTGAGCTGGTGTTATCTTCAGTGTCACCTGAGATCGATATTCGGTGGAAGAGGCTTTGTACCCTGGTTATGGGTTCTTGATTTGTTTTACAGCGTTAGTGTGGCCAGTGGTGGATATGCAAATTGGCTACCTTGTGTGGAAGGTCGTGGGGGCGTGACCACGGGAAGATTGTATAAGTGTGACATGTAGTCACTTAATGTATTGAAGACTTGGACAGAGTATAAAGAAGTGTAATATTGCTTATTTGAGAATTTATGCCTGGAAGGCGTTTGGTTCATTTAGTTGTGGATTGTGGGGTGTTTGTCCCGGCTATTATGGTTGTTCTTGCGTATTATGAGAGGAAGTGGGTTATTATGGACCAAGGTAAGGCTATCAGCCTAGTTCATTGCAAGCAGAATTAGCTTGAAGTGTGTGAATGGGTTTAAACAAGATTGTGGGCTTCGTGCGAGTCAGATGTGTTCATTTCAGTATAGCGCTCCTCAAGGAGGGGTGGAATATAAGGTGTTGTTCCGTCTTCGTCAAATTCATGTGATATTATGATTGTGTCGTGTGAGTTGTGAACTGGCTTGTTAATTTCTTATGTGTTGAGGTCCCGCGTAGTGATGATGTTATGTGAGAAGTATAACTCTTGAGATCCAGAGTGTATATATATATCGCACCTTAGTTGTGCTTGAGTTTTGTAGCATATGACTTTATCAGTCTCCCCAGGATGGTATTATGCACTTAGCGTGCTTGTGACCGATATTCGGTAATTTGTAATAGTGAGCGATCCAGCTCTATGTATCTTCCTATATAAATTTTATGTGTGGATCGGGTGGCACGTCGCCACGGGTATGTTATTTGGATCGGATTGCACGCCGCAACAGTGTGATGATGAGTCAGGTTCCTATATTTATTTTTCTTGTGTTTTACTTCCTATTTTCTGAGGAAAGTCCATATTAGTCGCGTGAGTTGAGTAGTCCCTTCCTGAGTCATTCCTTTATGTATCATGTTCGAGTTATGGCCTATTGGCGCGTCGTGGTGTCATGTGAGACTATTGGCCATATTTGGGGTGATTTGTTGTCTGAGCAGTTCATACTGGGTGAGACAAGATTATTAGACCAGGGATCAATCAGATAAGATTTTGTGAAGTATATTAAAGGACAAATACCAGTATTGGTTCGTAGTGAGGTGATGATCTAAGTCAAGAGAAAAGATTTCAATGTTTGGTTAACTCTGCAGTTGGTTAGAATTTCTACACATCTCCTCCGTTGTGGTGGTATCGCCAGCATTATAGCAGGATGTGTATATATATATATATCATAAGGTGCATTGGGGAGCATCGGATTCGTGAAATTTTGGCTATTAAGGTTCAGGGAGTGTCATTGTGGTTAGATGATGAATTATGCAGTGCATGGTGCTAATTCAACAAAGGTATGCAGTTATGTTCTGGTATATCGTGTGGGAGTTGATACGGTTTTTATATATTGGAAATAGGCCTAGCAGAGAAATTTCAGGTGTTGGAACTGGATTCTGAGCTTATTAAGTGGATAAAAGAAGAAATCTTTAGATTTGATCAAGCTAATGTACTCAACTGGGTTGTGCTAGCACGGGAAGGTGCACGAGGTGATAAACAGTGATTTCAGATAACTCCAGAGCAGTTCTTAGCACGTTCGAGGACGAACATCTGTTTAAGTGGGGGAGAATGTAACGACCTGACCGGTCATTTTGAGCTCTAGCCCGTCGTTTAGCAGTTTGAAGTCATGAACAGCTCCATTTCAGGTATTATGACTTGTAGGTGTGGTCGGAATTAAATTTTGGGAAGTTCGGAGTCAAATTGGAAAGAAAATTCTCGTTTCAGAAGCCCTAAGTTGGAGAAATTGATTAAGATTGGAATTTTGATTAAACGACCTCCGAATCGGGATTTGAAGGTTCCTGTACGTTCGTATGATGATTTCGGATTTGGGCGTATGTCCGGATCGGGCTTTGGATAACCCGGGAGCGTTTCGGCGCATATTATGGAAGATAGCATTTTAGAAGAATTTCATAAGTTTGGGATGTAAGGCATTTCAGTGTTATAGATGTCCGTTTGGGATTCCGAGTCTAGGAATAGCTTTGTATGGTGATTCTGGAGTTGGGAGCGCGATCAAAAGTGAATTCGGATGTCCGTAGGTTATTTTGAAGTCATTTGGCTAAAGATAGAAATTTGAAGGTTTTTGGAAAATCTGACCGGAAGTGGAAATTTTGATATTGGGGTCGGAATGCGATTCCAAAAGTTGGAGCAGATCCATAATGTCGAATATGACTTGTGTGAAAAATTTGGGGTCTATCGGACGTGATTTGATAGGTTTTGGCATCAGAGGTGGAAGTTTGAAATTTCAAGTTCATAAAGTTTGAGTTTTAGTGTGATTCGTGATTTCGGCGTTGTTTGATGTGATTTGAGGCCTCGAGCAAGTCCGCGTTATGTTTTGGAACAAGTTGGTGTAATTGGACGGGGTTCCAGGGGCCTCGGGTGGATTTCGGGTGGTTAACGGATCAAGTTTGGAGTTTGAAGAAGGTTGAGGTTGATGTCATCTGGTGTGACCGCACCTGCGAGGCTTTGATCGCAGGTGCGGAGCCGCAGGTGCGTTATTTGGCTTGCTTGGCTGGGAGCGCAGGTGCGATGCAAATTCTGCACCTGCGAAGGTGCAGATGCGGACAGTGTGGCGCAGGTGCGAAGTTTGGCTGGGGCTGAGGAAGCCACATGTGTGGAAGTTTGGGCCCACTTGCGGGAGCGCAGGTGCGAGGATCGGACCGCAGGTGCGAAAATAGGCCTGGGCAAAATATTTTTAAAACCAGAATTTCTTGGCCATATCTTCATTTTTCACTTGGTGTGGGCGATTTTGGAAGGCTTCAAAGGGGGATTTTCATCATGCATTACAAGGTAAGTAAATTCCTCCCATTTTTGAGTTAGATACCAGGATTATACATGAATTTGAACATGGAAATTAGTAGGGAAATGGGATTTTTGGAAGAAAACCTAGAAATTTTATTTTGGATTTCTACCACGAATTTGAGCTTGGAATGTAGAGTAAATTGTATATTTGAGTTAGTAAGACTATGGGTAGGGTATATCTTCGAGAAATTTCGGAATCCGGGGACGTGGGCCCGAGGGCATTTTGGTCAATTCACTGAGCGGAGTTGGGAAAGTATACAATTTGAATTTGTTACGAGTATTAGAATGAATTTCCATTGCTTTGCCCGTTATTTGGTAGTTTTGGGGCGTTGTGCATCCATTGGAGTCATCGGAAGGGCTTGGAAGCCGGTTATGGAATTTCGGAGCGAGGTAGCTCTCCTTTCTAACTTTGTGAGGGGGAATTGTCCCTCTAGGTGAACTAATTAAATATGTGTTACTATCTGCGGGAGTTACTAAATGTGGATGGATTGATATTATTTATTCCTGATTTTATTAAATTGCCTATGACATTCATGCTTAGTGTCTCACTTGATTATACTAAATTGACCTTTAGCAAGTGTCAAATCGACCTCTCGTCACTACCTCTCTGAGGTTAGGCAGGATACTTACTCAGTACACGTTGTTTTCGTACTCATGATACACTTGTTGTACATTTTTATTGCACAGGTACTTTCACAGCGGTGTGGCTGGTTTGGAGACTTAGACAGCTGTATCATCCGGAGGCATCCGCAGCTGACAGAGTCTCCCTCGTATTGTATTCATTTTGTTTTAAATTCCATTGTCCAATTTGTATCTCGGACAATCTTTGTAATGATTGTATAAATTCTTAGAAATTGCTCATGCACTTGTGACACCGAGTTCTGAGATGTGTTTGGGATGTATTTTATAAAAATGGAATATTAAAATGTCGTATTTACTTAACGGATTTTTGTTTAGTTATTACGTAATAAGTTAAAGGTAATGATTTCAAAAAATGTTAAAACAAAAATTTATTTCAACTAATTAATGATTGGCTTACCTGACGATGATGTCCGGCACCATCACGACCTTAATAGATTTTGGGTCGTGACAGCTATACCTGTTTGACCAAAAAATATAATATCCGGTAAAAACTATTAAATTTATACGATGAAGGGCTAAATCTATATAAGGATAATAACTCTAGATAATAAGCACAAGGACGTACGATAGATGAGACAATTTCGTATATGGTTGATGATAATAAATGTAAAATACTCTTAAAATAAGGACATTACGTGAGATATAACTAAAAATAAGTGTCAATAAATGACAGTTATATAAATAAAGAGAATGATTCACCTAATAATGAATGGACAAGATGAATATTCTGCCTGACAATGGTGAATGACAGGTAGATCCAAGATTCACATGAGCAATCCTTCGATCTGATGGAAAAGGGGGGAATAATATTAACAAGAATCTTTATAAAAAGGTAATCATTGTGTTTTTTTCCGGAGAGAGTCTTCTTGTCAAAAGTGTTCTTATCATAGATAATATTACATGCTCCTATCATTGTCTCTTCTTTCTATATATATGGGGCATTTTTCTTAGGAAACCCTAATAGTAAAAACACCAGGAATACTCACTAGAATATTCCCCTTTTAATACCCTCTTCTGGAAAATTAAATGTTAAAAGTCTTATCATTAATAGTCGATCTCGACCTCAACCCTTGTTGGCATCTTGACTGTGATCTGTATTGATATCTCGACCATGGCTCATGTCGACACTGTACAGGTCAAAATCATATTGAGGATAAAGATGTGCAGAAAAGAACGTGAAGAGCGACTCGCAAACCATTACGAGTGGTCTGGTCGTGGTCGACCAGTAACCGCATGAACCGAATAGCCTAGTGACCAGTCGTGATCGAGGTCGAGTAGTTTAACTTGAAATAATGGCTAGTTTTGTACTGGTATCATTAGAAGGAATATTCCGCTGAATATTCTCTCTGATTTACTTTAGGTTTTGTTGGTAATATCCCACATAAATGTAAGGAAAGAAGGGGGAAAAAAGGCATGTGAGATTCCATATGATAAGAACACTTGTAAAAAGATAAGCTCTCAAAGAAAATACAAAGAACTACTTTTTACAGAGATTAAACCTTTTTGTGAACTATTCTATTGTCACTTCCACCAGATCCAAGAAAGTGTATAATATTCTTTCATACTCGTGTCATTCATCATTGTCAAAGAAAGGAATCATTCACCCCCTTCAATAGTGGGTGAATCTTCCCCTTTATTTACATTTATTTACATTTAATGTTATTTAATACTTGATCTTTTGACATACTACTATGCTCAGTCGCATTTATTACCAACATTTTCATTCAACTATATTATTGTTCATGTTATCCATCTCCGATCTAAAGTTATTAGATCTGACTAAGATTGACCCATTTTAATAGTTTATTAACTAGTTTATCCAAGGATTATTATTATTTGGTCAAAAAATTTGGACTCGTCTGTGGGAATTTCCTAGTCAAAGTTTTAGTTTCTTCTAGATCTAACAAAAAAAAAAAACAACACAACACAAAATCTTGTCTTTTCCCGCGTGCATAGTCTAACATGGTAGGTAATGGAGAGGAAAGAATGAAAGCGGTGGCCGACCTTACTGCCAACCTACTAGACACCATCAATAAGGTCACTGAAACAGACGAGGAGAATGTGACACCAAATGCTTCCCCTAGACGGAGTGGTTCACCTCTCCCTCACAGCAGCGTTACGACCTCACATGGAAAAGGGGCATCTACGTCCACAACGGAAGAGGCACCACCAACAGTGAAAAATTTATTAGAAGTGTGGTTAACGAGCATGCTGACCAGTATACTCAAAAAAACCGCCCAAAGGACGAGCAGGGAAGACGCGAGAGTCTGCATCACACTAACGACAGATGTGCAGCACAACCCTCCTCCTGTAACAGGTATCACTCACAATGTTAATAATGTAGGTAATGACACCCTCACAGCCATTTTGAGTAAGATAGAGGAGATGGATAACAAGAACAAAATGCTCTGCAACCATATGTCAGAACTGCCATCATACCATCCCCTCGTCATGGTGATGATCCATCTAGGCCACAGACAGGGACTCGCCAAAACGAAAGAGGTATGCCTCCATTGCTATCTGCTCCCAGTTTCTGTGTTTCTCCTTTAGAAATAATCTACACCCTGGAGAAGCTCGGCCCAAAGGTGAAATAGCCACAAAAGATGAAGTCTGACCCAAACTCCAGAAAATCAAATGCCCTCTACGAATTCAACAAGGAACGAGGTCACAAGACTGAGGATTGCATCGGTTTAAGACAAGAGGTCGTGAACATGTTCCACCAAGGGAATTTGAAAGAACTGATGAGCGATCGAGGAAGGGCAAACTTCGCTCGAGGATGCGAACATTATCAGGGTCCACCGAAGCCATCCTCCCCATCCCGCACCATCCAAATGATCATCGGAGGAGGAGACAACACATCGATCAAAGACGTGAAGTTCACAACCACCCATAAGCTAAAACTATCAATCACTCATGAACGGTATGACGACCTCGAAGAAAGTATCCTCTTTGACGAGTCGGATTGTTACATCCCGCATTTTCGTAACGTTGAAAGTTCATCGTAAGTTAATCAACGTAAGTTCGGGAATGAGATTATTTTGAGATTATAAGAATTTTGCTATTTCAAAACAAGTGATAAATAAATTCGTGAAGGTGAGAGGATGAGAGAATCGAAGGAAATGAGCTTCGTCAAGGTTTCACATTTTGGAATAAAAATACGGTCCGAGCTATAATACCCGGTATTTATGGACTAATGCCATACAAGGTACCATATGACCATGATAGTAAGGTGTACAAGGTGGATTAAAAATGAGTAGTATTTTAAGTAATTTGAGATAATTCTTAATTATATAGGTAATTGGTTAATTATTGGATAGTGGGAGATTATCAAATTAACCATGAGATTAGTGGTTAATTAATGCTGATTTTGGATAAGGCTTGAACTACAAAAATGTGGCAGCCCTTCAATTTGGCAATAACAGCCACTATGTGACTCATAAAAGACATGGCAAGGTTTCACCTTATTAGAACATTTAACAAGATTCACTTAGCTTAATCCTTTTGAACGTGAATCATACAAATATAGGCACTTTGGCATTCTTTAAGCCTTCTTCAACATGATTTACACAAATAATGTTGTGAAGATACAACATCATACTTCAGAGATATTGCATACGTGATTTACAATGGTTGGAGCTGTAACGTGAGATTTTGCGATTCTAAGGAAGTACGGTGCAATCTTTTCTTAAGAATATCATACGAATTTTTCCCTACTCCGATCTTGTCATCACGTGCTTTGTCACAATTGACGTGTATTAGAGGAATTGTCAAGAGAATCGACTCAGGTATGTTAAGGCTATCCCTTCTTTCTTTTGGCATGATCTATACGACACAAGCGAAACGAGCAAATGCACAATTTCCATAAATGACTCTATTCATAGAAATACTAGAGATGCTTATGTTCTTGATTTCCCATTGCCATATTATTTTATAATCTGTTCATGGGTCTCAAAAATATGTGAGCTGGTAAAGTTTATTTCATGATATTAATCAGAGGCATAATGGTCTTATGACGTACCGAGAGATTTTATTAACGTATTTCATATGCATTTCATGCATTTATACATGCACATTGACCCATGACCGGATGGCGTTATATACGCACCACCACCTGATCAGCTGGTATACGTTGATATTTTTTCCCACAGTGGCCAAGATGATATGATAGGATGCCCTCAGAGGCTTGATGATATTATGAACACATGTACCTACGCACGACATGACATTCATATGCATATGCATGACACTGAATATTTCATGATTTACAGAGTTATTCAGACTTACTGGTCGAGTATTTTACTACATGTTTCTCTCATGTCTATTAGTTACTGATTTTCATTCCTTACATACTCGGTACATTATTTGTACTGATGTCCCTTTTTCTTGGGGATGCTGTGTTTCATGCCCGCAGGTGCCGATAGATAGGTCGAGAGCCCTCTAAGTAGGCTATCAGCTCAATGGAAGATGTTGGTGCGCTCTATTTGCTTCGGAGTTACTTGTTTGGTTAGTAATATTTAGATGTGTATTTTTTGGTATGGCGGTACTATGTCCCGACATTTATGAAAATCATGTATTCTTAGAGGATTGTAGACAGATGTCTTGTTCGTAAAAGATTGTATGGCTTTGTCGGCCTATGTTCAGTGGAGAAGTGGTTATTTTGGTATTATAGGCCCGTATATCTTATGTATAAGTTGGTATTAGATGTTGTATTCTACTTATCTCATGGACGACTCTCCGGCTCAGTTGTCTATGATAGTATGACGCGAAAGCATACGTTATGTTGGTACTCGGTGGAGTAAGGTATCGGGTGCCCGTCGTGGCCCATCAGTTTGGGTCGTGACAAAAGTGGTATCAGAGCAGTTCTGTCCTAGGGAGTCTACAAGTCATGTCTAGTAGAGTCTTGTTTATGGGTGTGTTGTGCACCACACTTATAAAAAGGAGCCTACAGGGAATTTAGGATTATCACTCTTTCTTCTTACTCTGGATCGTGTGGTAGAGCTCACTTATAAGAATTCAAATTGCTAACTTCTATTTTATTCGTAATAAGATGATACCTACATCCAGAAAGACAGTTGGTAAGATATTAAATGTGGATATGGAAGAGTTGAGTCAGATGAACTCGATTTTTCATGATGCTTATGATAAGTAAATGTAAAGTCTTCAGTAAATCATGTGTGTACTAAGCCTCTTGGTAAGGAGACTTAAGACATAAATATCTATCCACTTTTATGGTGAAAGGCAATGAGAGATTTAGAAGATAGATACAAGTTTCAACAAGCAAAATAATCAAGATGAAGAATGGTACGAGGCGCCCAGTTAATGAAGACTATCAGTATTTACAATACAGGCAGAGGAATATAAGCCTTCTGAGTTATCTTCAACGATAAGAGAGGTATGTACAATTGGCCACTGCTAGTCTGGTTCGACTCGAACTTCTGTCATGTCAAGCTTCCTGACCTGCTTTGTACTAGCCGGTATTTTGTGTACTTCGGGGCGCTAACTAGCCCTGCTCAATGCCCTACACCCTTCTCTTGAGCGCTTCATTGAGCATTTCTCTTTCCTATCCCGTCCTTACGCTACGCTAATCCTTTCCTGTCCGTGCACTGTTTTTCTTCTCTACCATGACGAATCAATTGATTTAATGTAGGCATCGCTCTTCCCTTTGTCCTTCCCCCCAAGTTTTAGGTAGGAATGAGTTCACAACATTCGAATAAGATACTCGACCGACTAAAGCTAAAAGGAGAAAGGGAGATGACTCTAGTTGCTGAGTACCCTGAGGAAGGTACCAGATCGACTTCTAGTTGTAGCGGATTTTACTTACACCGGTTCTAGCGCTTTCTCTTGATTCTATTTTTGAAAGATATTTCCTTGGACGGGCCAGACGCAGCAGAGCGACGACCGGGGAGCGGGTTCCCCACTGGAAGGGGGACAGGAGACGGGCATCTCAAGGCACATCACAACCTACAGGCAACACCGGCGAGACCTGAGAAGGCAACCCGATTGGGTGTCAAAGGATCATAGTACATGCAGCCTCCCGGACTTCATATTCATCATTTTTGAAAGCGAGGCTTCTGATCTTGATCTTACTATTGCAGTCAGGAAAGGGGAAAAAGAGCCTGTACCTAACTCCCTTTGAATTACTATATATCCTATCAAAAATTGTCATCCTCCTACAAGGCCTTTATATCCGGTGAGGCGGTCGGGGGCTACGCTGAATTCTTTTTCTTAGATAGAATGAATGGAAAAGGAGTGCTTGTGTTGTGGTTTTCGTAGTTGCAAGAATTATTTTTTCGAGAAAAGGTCCTGTCAAGTGGGTCCGCTAACGCCTTATCTTCACTTTATTGATGGGACATTTTGATCCCCTTTTCCTCTCATCCTCCCCCGGTTCTGGTTCAGGAAAGGGAAAGATAAATATCATCTGTGTGAAGGATATTGAGATAGCTTCTTCCTTCTCTGTGCGTGGGTTAGCCCTTGATCGGATAATTATTCTTATTTAAAAGTCAAAAAATAGAGTTCTTTTCACTTTAACAACTGTGTTTTTTCTAACAACTCGAAAGGTGATTCCCCCTACTATCTACAACTCCAGACGCGACAAGAGTCCTTATTCCCCAAAAAAAAGATTCACTCCCCTTCGAAGCGCTATGCCGGGGCGGGGGGACAGAAAAAGAAATGGATTTGAAGAAAAAAATTAGGGTTCCCAATGCTTCTCCATGCTCAACGAGATGCGTCAACCTCGGGATGATTTACTCCTAACCCCACAAGGTTCCGAGACGAAGCTTAACCTAAGTCTCGGTTAACAACGGCGATGATATACGTTTCACACGGCACACGATCTCGAAGAGAGATGACGAAGGATATTCATGATATTTCGAGTGTGATCAGACAACCAAAAATCAAACATTAACAGAGCTACTATGATTGCGACAACCATCGCATAGCTATTCGGAGTTGCACTCAGAGACTTACGATTCCTCGAACTCACTGAACACTTTCTATATCTATCTGTCTTCATAGAATTTCCGCTATCTGTCTTGAGTTAGACAAGCACATGCCTATCTTAGCTCCCGGTGGCCTGCTTTGGGAGACCTTTTCCAACCTTTAGTCAATAGGAGCCCTACTTCCCTCTTTCCGACCTCATCACTTCAATTCAAGGGCAAACCCATTTCTTAGTCACAGGGCTGAGCGCACCTTTGGTACTTCAATAGGGCGAGCTGTTTGATAGTGACTTCTTTCGTAATTAGGTTGTTCTCCGAACCTTGTTTTTTACTGAGCTAGGTAACTAAAACCCTATCCCCTTCCATTCTTAATAGTATATAGATGTAGAGCTGGAGACTCCCTCGATAGGGCATCTCAGTCTGGCTCTCATTCTATCGTGTAAGAAACGAAGACCATAGGCATAGGGTAATAGCTCCTTACTTGTAATTGAGATAGGGGCTCGTTCGATACAAGTATTTCGTTTCGATATCCTCCCTCTCTTATTTCTATAAAGAATTCTCAAAAAAGGAGTCCACATGTCTAAACTTCTCTACAAAAGTCTTCCCCTCGCTGCTGGTCTTTAAACTTGCAACTGCTATCTACGTCCAAAAGAGGGAATGAAGGGATAGGAATAGGAATTATAGTTCCATTGGAAAAAGGGCACCTGTGGGAACATCTCTACTGAGGAACCATTTCAATAGTACGGGTGTTTCCGTGCCACGAGGCACGATCATGGAAGTTATGAAAAAGAAAAAGTTATGTAGTTGGACCATCTGCTCTATACGTTCGAGTTTTGCTTCTCTAGAGAAGATGAGCATGTATTTTTAGCATGGACTGACGAATCTTTTGCTTCTCGGGTGGTGTCGAACAATGGTGCTTGCATTGCGGGAGATGCCCGCCCGTAGGGCCCGGCCTACTTCCCGCCCGAAAGAATCGCTCACTAGCTAGCCGGACTAGTGGGGCCCTATCTGGAGACATACTGAAAACCATGCCTTTCGAAACAATTCATATATTGACATTTTGTGCTCATTTCCAAATTTCTTCTTTGTTATTCCCATCATCCGATAACCATAGGATGATCCACAAGAAAGGTGGCAGGATTTGAACCTATGGCCGGCCTGCCCGCCGGATCGATTATGAGTCATCTCCTAGCCTGATTTTCCTTTTGTTTCGGGTGGTTCAAACTAAATGAAAGAAAGGTCGAACAACTTCTTCTATTGAATAGACATCTGCTTCCTGGTCCTTTCGAACCAGTCAAAACCTGGAGCAAGGGATTTGAAGAACTTTATCAATGAGCTGGGACTAATAGCAATATCTGCTTTGGGACCTCAGTATACATGGTAAAATAAAGGGGATCCTAGTGATTTTACATTTGAGAAGCTAGTATCAATAGACATTGAAGAAGGGATGGTTCCTGCAGATGATGTTAATAAGTTGTGTTGCATGATTTCTTTGTGTGTTCTTAAAGTTTAGGGGGAAGTTGCCCGTGAGCAGGGAGGAGTGCGGGACAAACTCATGCTGGAAAAACTCGTCGACGCCGTCAAGTATCTTGCAAACGTGGACTATTTGATCAGACCGCTCTGGGAAAGATAAAAAGCAAACTCTCATAGTTCGGAGCCCAGCTCCAACAACTTCTTCGTAAGTGAGGTGAGGTACTTCTTTTGGTTTGAATAGGGGGTCGCCCTTTTTTTGGTTGAAGTAGCCACGACTTTGGTCGTAGTCAGTTTAAACCCGTAAACCCAGCCCACTTGCAGCCATGTTGATCAAAATATTTCCACACAAGGAGGCAGGCGACCGGGAAGCTTTGCTTCTAGAATGCCGACTACATGGGAACAGATGTTATATAGGTTGATTCTAATTCTTGCTTCCCGCTCGATTCCGAGGAATAAAGGGAGGGATTGACCACAATTTCCCAAGTAAGAGATAGATTCATTAAACTGTGAAACGTTACCCTGCCATAATGTGATGTGCTTCTAATGCCAATAAAAATTAACCCATCCAATAGTATTTAACATCCAAAAAACTGCCAAATAAAACGCGTCCCATGCCGAAATATCACAAGTACCGCCTCGTCCTGGGACATCGCACGGAAAACTATAGCCGAAATCCTTTTTATCCAGCATTAACTTGGAACCACGTGTTTTGCCCGAAGAGTTTAGGGCAGAGTCTGATTATGATCCTCCAACAGTTCACGCCAAACGTTGTACTTCACAAAAGGTAGAAAATAAAGAACCAAATCCTGTGACTAAAGCAAAAAAGGGGTGAGCTTGAGAGTTGTTCTTCTTTCAGCTGAGAGAGATGCTAGCATTGAATGAAGGTGATTCGCCAGTATTTGGAATAAATAACCTTCTATAATGAAGAGTAGGATGTGAGGGAAGTCTAGTCGACTTTTTTCACTTGTTCGTCAAGCTTTCGAGCAGCTCTTTCAACTGTCGCCTAATTACCCAACATGCTTAAGAACCGAGAGCCTGGACGTCCGGAGAGAGCTTGTTCTTTCATCGATTTGTTATTCCTCTCCATTCGTATCTCTTTTTCCAATTTCAGTCTCGATTAGTTCACAAGATTGAATGGCCAATTCTCCTTTGAACCCTCGATTCGATTGTTTTCCAAGAATGTTGAGCCTCGAAGAAAGTTGTCTCCCTATCAGCATCTCCATGGATAGTAAGAATTCCCCCATCTCTTGGCATCTTGATCTTTTGTTGTAATGAAGAAGGAAGAGCACCCAAAGGCATGGTTACATGGCCTACCCAGTAACAACGGGGTCTTTAAAGAAAAAAAAGCAAAGCAAGTTCCAGGGATGCGGGCAGAAGGGGGTTTCTCGATAGTCCAAAACTAGTGATCTAGGCTTCAGAGCTTCGAAAGCCTGAAATTGAGTGTCCTTGAATTGAGCATGTCGTATCCTTCCCAACCCAAGATGACAGGGCGGTAACAGAACTACGGCAACTTCAGAACTTCGTTAGCTAGCTTAACTTTCCCTCTTTTCAATATATATCAGATCCTCCAGTACTTCTTCGCCAATACCTTTTAGCTTTACTTTAGCTGCTACTTTTTCACAGTCCACGCCCAATCAGAGTAGTCAGTGTGCCTGCTCCGTCCTTCTTTGACGAAATGGATGTTGTAGGAAAGGTTGGGAAGGAAGGACTTCGCTAAAGATGGTCTGTCTGTGCGCGCTCTGCCTTTGCCAGATCTTTATTCGCCCACTCCTTCACAGAGCGATGACTAGGAGCCAGGGATTCATTTGGGAGGATGAACTAGACGTTTTTCATCGCCCCACCCAAGGGAGATCGAACAAAAGATCTCCCCACTAACGCTTTCATTCTCCCGGATATGATACTGGTAAAGAGCCCTCTTCCTTCTCTCCGACACGGTTGTTGAGACACACTAAGTAGTCATGGGAAAGATAAATGTCATCTGTGTGAAGGATATTGAGATAGCTTCTTCCTTCTCTGCTCGCTTTCGGGTAGAGGTAGGCTCTTGCAAAATGCAATATGCTAAAAGCCTTTCGAGATGATGTCGCTCATTCTTTCGTTGTTGCTAGCTTGCGGTCACTCGTCTCTTTGTTGCTAGACGAGGCTTTTCCTTCGCTCATGTCGCTTTCCGATCACTCTGATTCTTTATTGGTTGCCAGCCGGTCACTAGTCCGCCTCACTCTTGATTGGTTTGAAGGCTTCTTTAGCGGCGTAAGCAGAAGACTGTTGAAGCGACACTTTGTTCCACTCCTTTCATTTATACTTTAAGCGCGATTGCTATAATATATACTTTCTCGACCACTTTAAGGCAGATCGTTCTTAAGAAGATCATTGCTTACTCCTCAGTAGCTCATATGAATCTGGTGACTATTGGTATGTTTAGTCGGGCGGCGACCGTTTGGTCACCTGTTCAAAGGGAGTTAGGTACAGGCTATTTTTGCCCTTTCCTGACTGCAATCGTAAGATCAAGATGAGAAGTTTCAGGCTTAGTTTCACTCTCTTCATCTTGAGGCATATTAACATTTCCCAATTCAAAAGAAAGATCCTTGCTGTAAACAAGAGGAACATATGGGACTATTAAGTCAGGTTTTTGAGAAAATACCTTTCTGGGTTGCTTTTTCTTTTCCAGCATTCGCCCCTTCAGTAGCCTTTTGCGCGGGTCCTGCTCCTGTGCTTCTTGACCTCAACGAGATTCCAGTAGGCCTTTCGCCTGCTGAAATAGCGCAATTGCATTGGGAGACTGAAGAGAATGTCGCCCAGTGTGACAGGCTCTTACAAGAAATCTCCAGTTATGAGCCATTGTTGTGTGGTCCCTTTCAAGCAGTTCCTTCTTTTCTTTTTTCGATGATTTAAAGGCAACAGCTCTTTTCACTAAGGAATTGGGGCTTAGATCTATGATCTATAACACATATGCAAGAAGGAATCGCCCGCATGAGAGACTTCTATGCCAGCCGGGAATAACGACTCTGTTATGAAAGAAAGCGACAGACAAACTAATTTGGCCGGTATTCCCTAATGAGTAGCTTTAGGATATAAAGGTCCCCCTTATATTCTCCTTCCATCTGCGGAGGGTTTCCGTATCCGTCTTCGCGGATATCGTAAGATCGTAAGACATTATCTCCTTCGCGGCACTGGACTATATTTCCGTCATTTCCGGAAACTGCACGGACGACCGCTAGTTAGGAAGCAACCTCTCCCCTCCCCTGAGGGTTCACCCCTGAGTCTAATGCCTTAACGGCCTTTTAAGTGCCTCTCACAACGGACTCGACACCAATGAGCCGAGGCCTCCCTTTCTTCCTTTCTATCTATACTTCCCATCCCAGCAAATTATGGAATAAGCAACGGTTTTCGCGCGAAAAAGTTTTTTTGCTGGGTCTCGCTTGCACATTTTTGGGTTTGCTTTCATTTATCAATAGGTCCCTGCCCTGATTGGTCACTTTTCTGGGCCGGGATCGATAAGTGGAAGTCATAAAAAAGAAATCTTTCTCTTCGCACCTCAGATCAACCGCTTACAGTTACTTCCAATTCCAACCAATTTATAGTTAATGCACCCATAAGAACCCGACAATCCCCCGTATGGAGCCACCGTCGTTTCGTATGGCATGTACTCTCTAGTCACCACTCCTCCGAGTACGACAAAGTGAAAGGAGACAAGACTCACCTCCCCCTACTTTGTCAATCATAGTCGTCTCGTCTATTCTATTCTCGAAAGCGTATAGACAGAAGATTGTCGGGGGGAATCAACGAGAAGGAAAAAAATAAGGTAGATTATTCTATTTCCTCCTTTGGGCTTCATATTGGATTCAACACTAATACGATATTCCATTCCGACTCCCCTTATGCCTTTTGCTTCTCCACAATGCTCTCTCCAAAATAAAACTCAAGTGAGTGAAAGAAGCCCGCATTCCCTCTCTTCTTTCCCCTATCGCTAGGGGCCTTGCCTTTTTAAAAATAACTCGTATTTCAAATAATTCACTTGCTTTAACTACTCATGCTATGGATGTTAGATCATCAACTCCGTTCCTGTGGGCTTTTAAGGAGCGGGAGAAATTGTTGGAGTTCTATGAAAGAGATTCAAGGAGAGTGAAGCGAAGTTCCTCCTCGAAAGGAAAGAGGGACGAGCAGAACGGCTTCGGTATCGGTAAGCATTCCCCCGTCGGGCTCAGTTTGGGCTTTCCAGTCTCATTCCCTTTAATTGCATGAGATAAGGAAAACGAGATATCAAGCGGGAAGAGACAGCCAGGAGGTTTTCCTAGAAGCATCCACCCTTGAAAGAGTGCATAATAGCTCACTGATCGAGCCCCGGCATACGGAAAGAAAATCCAGGACGACGGCTTTCAAAAGACGAGTAAGGGACGGGGAGAGGGAGGCTCTCGAAACCAAACGAGACTAGAAAGAACATAGGAATAAGCAAGAGGAAGGAGTTGTCCATGGGATGGACAACGAAGTGTATCGATTCTCCCCGGCCTCTTCTCTTTTTAGTGGGTGAGGAGCTCTATAGTCCAGGTGCACTTCTTCGTAGAATTCCCAGTATCTCTCGGCGTATCACTGGAAGGCAATGAAATTGTTGATGCATCGAATGCCATGCCATGGTTGGCTCTTGGGGAAGGAAGGAGAGTGATTGGCATGAAGTAGGGCAGAAAGAGGGGATTGAGGTTCTCTTTTATTATCTCTAAAAGCCCGGCTCGCGAGGCGTCCCTCTCGCAGTAGGGTTCCAACCCTCACCTCACTCTTGTGACATGCTATGTTTCCCCTCTCTATTCCCAAGTAAAGGGTGAGTCCCATGCGTCATTTTGTGGATCGCAGTCTCACACTCGGGATGAACCTTTATCGGTGGAGGAAAGGAATAGTGATGGATTCCTATAGAGCATCCAGGAAAAAGCAGATTCAGTCGGACGATGAATTCTTATATGGTCCAAGGAAAGGTCTGCTCCCACAAATTAAATCTATATTAAATCTCTTAATATCAGAATAGCTTATAGCGTCTGGGTTTCGGTAGTAGGAGGAATCCCCATAACTACAATAGCTGCAGGAACGATCTGACTAGAAAGTCATTCAAAACTTGATCGAAAAACCAGCATTTATTGAATAAGCTATAGCGGGTCCCCAGTCGCTGACAATTGAGTATGGCATTCCATGCAATGAATATATCAGTCAATGACGTTGCCAAGGTAGATGTTTTTCTTTGCCTTTCAAGATATTGCGTATAAAGAGAAAGATAGTCAGTCCTCTTGGGCGGCCGAGAGTGTTATGTAAAAAAGGGCGGGAATTTTTCTTGTAGCTCGGCTTCTTCCTCTTTTCAGAGCTATACCTTACATAATGTATTTGATCTCGGTTATAGGAATAATAACAGTATTATTAGGAGCTACTTTAGCTATTGCTCAAAAATACATTAAGATAGGTTTAGCCTATTCCACAATGTCTCAATTAGGTTAAAAATCTAGACTTTTGCCATGTACGGAAAAAGATTGTGGTTCGATTCCACAGCGTGCTTCTTTTATCCCATCAATCAACGCCTGCTGCACAGAAAGAAGAAAGAGGCTCGAGGTTCTAGTACAGATAGGGAGTGAAAGTTCATAACCTGCTTGTGGGGAGAGGAATGCGGGAAAGTGGGGTCCTCTCACCTGTGCTCACTTCCATTTTAGAAGTCAGATTGGATTTCCAATTGGTGCTCAACAGAAGGGTGGAAAACCTCTGAAAGGCGAGGCAGATTTAACGGTCTAGGGAAGGCCGATCAAAGAAAGGACTCTTATACTGCCTGGTGTTGATTCGGAAATTTGCGTCTAGTGGGGAGCTTTGTCATCTCAAAGAATAAGAGGATATTAATATTAAAGTCATGGATCTCCTGATGGCGGCTAGCTGCTTTCTGCTTACTTTATAGCAGTTATTGCTCCGGTTCCAGAAGGTATAGCTCTCGCCTCAGCTTTTTCTTTGAAATCGGAGACTGTTCCAATTTCCTACTGAGATAGGCAAGCAGAGGGATAACTAGACGTATCTTGCTAGGCAAAGACAGTCTCTTCGAAGGTGAGCGAAGTAGTTCGAGGGATTATATGGAAGGAACCTCTGCTAAGAATGGAATGCATTGATTTGGGGCACTTCTTCTCCTTATTTAGCTTTCAAGTGGGAGAGGACTTCCATAGAGTCATTTATGTTAACCCCTTAACATGAATTAGATTATATTCTAATTCTTTTTTCCTAAGAGAATCCCCCACCCGAACCATTCTTAAGACCACCAAGCTCTCTCGAATGAATTCGACTCTTTCTGCTTTCGAGCTACACCGGGGGCAAAATCTTTTACCCACTAAGACGTGCATCTTTATGGCTATATCGTCCTGAAGACGGAGGAGACGGGAAGAAGTGGCATTTGGAAGTGTTGCTGAATAGAAAAGAGGCGGTCTAGAAGGAATGAGTGGAAACTATGTTGATTGAGTGCAATTTATAAATTAGGAAAGATTAGACACAATCCTACCAATCTAAATCAAAGTTTCCAACAGTGAAAGGCTGCCCCTGTCGGTGGGTTGCTTAGGTCCATGTAGTCCAAATCTCTGCTTAGGAAAGAAGTCCAAGTTTACTTTTTGCGAAAGGGAAAATGGCTTTCTGTTAGAGAGTGATCGAGAGAAATTTTCAGTTGGGATCCATTCTTTTGCAGCTAGGAGACATTGTTATCGACAGCAGCTCCTGTTCAAGCTCTTGTTTCGGTTCCTGCAAAAGAAATTGTTGCAGTCTCAACGCCTTCTATATCTTATATAGACTTTTAGCGTATAATAATTACCAATATGAGGACTATCGACTTCGCTTTCAACTTATAATAGAAGGGTCTCCTCTTCCTTCATTTCGTAAGCTTGCTAGCTTACCGGTTGAACCATCATCATCTGCTTGTTTGGTCACTTTCGTGATAAGGCGCTTAAAAGTTCACCTAGATTCCTGGTAAAGAACGAGCTGGTGGGAAAGAGCTGGAGATCATGAAAAGCATTTACACACAAGGAGGCAGGTGACCGGGAAGCTTTGCTTCTAGAATGCCGACTACATGGGAACGGGTCCATAGTTGTTGACTATGTTCCTTATAGCCTAGTCTATATCCACAGCTGACGTGACTCTGTACCGACGCCTATCTCAGTCAAACTCTATTTGTTAAATAGAAGCACATTTAACGCTTCAGCGGCGAGCTCCGTGCGTGAGCAGCGACTAAGCCCCTTAATATAATAGGTTGTCTACGTCAATTTCTCTATACAAGAAGCCCTGTGAACCCCCTCTCATAGGTGACTGGGAAGGGAAAACGCTAGAAAAGTTCCCGTTCTCGCTTTTCTTGATCTTCCCAGCTTGAAGTTCGCCTGCTTTGAGAGAGGAGAGACAACCATTTGATGCATGACAATGGAGAAAAGTTCGTTCATTCTCATTCATAGTAGGGGGCTTCTTTGACAGAGGGCTATACATTTTCTATCCTTCGTCAACTTTCAACAGTCTTCTGCTTACACCGCTAAAGAAGCCTTCAAACTAATCAAGAATGAGGCGGACTAGCGATCGGCTGGCAACCAATAAAGAATTAGAGTGACCGGAAAGCGACATGAGCGATGTCTGTCGAGTACTTTTAGTAGTCTTGCTCTTCCTTCCTCCATTGCTGAGGTTAGCTCTGTATTGGAAGGACGACTATGCAACTATGCTACTATTGGCACCCCAAACTAAAAACTACAACTGGAAATCCAACTTTAGGTGGTCATTATGATCAGAAACTCACTCTCTGGAGAATTTTATTGACCTCGCATATAACATGGGGAATCTGGTTAGCACCCATATTTAAGAATAAAAGAACAAAGACTTGACTGGACGGTATTCACGAGTTAGTAGCGGCGAGCGAGAGCGGATTGAGGGTTTGAAGAAAAACAAACACGAAGCCTCGTTTCTTAGCAAAGTGTTCACTTCTTTTTTGCCAGGTTTAGAAAGAAAGGTCGAAGGTTTTGGGCCTGTAGCTTTCCCTGCCCCCCCCCCCCCCCCCCCTCCCCCCTTCATCGGGCGGTGCTTGTGTGGAGGGTGCGCCACCTTCTTTATCTACTTTAAGACTCTGCTTGTACGAGTCTTAAGTGATTCCAGGGCTGGGATCACGAACCGAGTTCAGTCACCTTCCACCCCCAACTAGAAAGAGTTCCCTTTCGGCCAAGATAAATATCCGAGTTCAAAGGAGAGAGTTATCTCGCCGAAAGGTTATGTTAAAAGAGATGGCTATGAGACTAATGCAAACAATATGTTGAAATAGTAGATTTAGTAGTCTGCTTTATTTCTCCGGGTATGAACTCCTCCCTTGAGGAAGGCCCCTGTCGTGGCAATTCAACCCAGAGGGTATAGTTACTATAACTAATAAGAAGCATAGTAAATCCTACAGCATCCATTTCATCAAAGAAGGACGGAGCAGGCACACTGACTACTCTAATTGGGCGTGGACTGGGAAAAAGTAGCAGCTAAAGGAAAGCTAAAAGGTATTGGTGAAGAAGTAATAGAGGATATGATATAGATTGAAAAGAGGGAAAGCTAAGCTAGCTAACGAAGGGGTTGGGATTTGCCTCGCCCTAGTACACCAACCAGGAAGAAAGATTTAGCGCTTTTCACCTTTCCGCCAAACCAGAACGAGAGCCAATCGGGTCGATCAGAATGTCCTTATTTCACAGCGCTATAACATTCTCAAGTTAGAGTCTGACTATCTCTATTCTAAGTAGCACCCGAGAAAGCACACGCTAAGCAGATCTTTACCAAAGCCATATCTCCATAAGCATCCAAAGCTGCCTACTCATTGGTAGTGAGAAAGTAACAACATGGATATGTTTACGAAGCCAAGAGCCACTCATCTGAGCCAGCGGATTCGAATTCTTCTATGTCGGTGCTCAAAGTAAGGACGCAACGACTGCGTAAATCTTTGGTCTGTCTATCATTGTCCATGATGGAACAAAAGGGGGGTTACATGTTCCACTGTGCCGAGATGTGAGGTGCAGGTGGTGATAATCACCCCGGGGTATGCGCTAGCACCCTTGATAGGCACTCCAGAATCCGCCAACGCTCGTGAAAACCCAGGTCGGTCGGTCCTCCATTCATTCGACCGGAGGTATGGATAACGAGGCCACCTTCACAACCTTCTCCCTTTTGTCCCTATGTTGGAATAAGATAAGGCGGTCCGCTTGAGTTGCTCAACCGCCCCTTAGCTCGATGCTCATGACGTGCTACGGAACCTCCACCGTGCCGGGGGAGGGGGACCAAGCTCAGCTGGCTTGTTAACCATGGTCTCTTGAAGGTTTCATTGTTTTACCAGCTCTCCCAGCCAACAACCTGCTAACTCCAAGCTTGCAAGCACCTTGGTCATATCTAAGTCCCTATTCTATTGTTCTATTTGGGACGGAAAGAAAAAGATATGCCTTTTGTGGGAAGATAGAAGCGATGGTACATATATTGACCTAACCAAGCTAGTATGAATCATCTCAGCTCCGATCATGGTAAAGGTCCTGCGGGAGATTAGTTTCAAGCCACTGCCTCGAGAGCTGCCTACGAAAGAGTTTAGCGAACATAGAGATGGAAAGAGATGGATTTTGCCCAACTGTTGTCAGATCAATTCCCATTCATTCTTTAATGGAATAGGGAACGGGTAGAGTTGCGGCTATCAGGAATGGGTGATAGCCTATGACTAAAAGCGCCGACTATCTATGACTGGCCAGAATCAGAATGTCAGTCGACGAGATGAGCCTATAAAAGATTTAAAGTTCAGACTATGATGACTGGCATCCTCATTTACGCAACGAAATTGAGTTGATGGAGTAGCCAGTGCCCTTGAGTTAACTTATTACACTAGTCTCGATTCCTCAAGGTTGTATGAGCTGTAATAGTAGTAGAAAAACCTCTCATCCCGAGTTGGCTTAAGCCATGCCTTTAATAAAGAATTCTCGCCATCTCAGATAAAATCTGGTGTGGAGCCCAGGCTAGCCAACAATGAGAAATGCCTTCCTCTTTTTTGTTGATTTAGGTGACGTAGCCTTATCCGATGAATGGCATTGAGAAGGCGGAAACCTAAAGGTTGGACATCCATCGCTGCCGTGATGACGCGGTTGAATGTTTATTAGATCCAAAACCCGGCCGATCAAACCTATCCTTGGGTTCGATCCAGCAAGTGATTCCCCCCCGAAGGCAGTCGTAGAAACGAAGCCTATCGCCACGCTGACCATCAAATACGAGATTGGGCCCCTTCTCAAAGATTTGATGGAATGGCCCACCCCACCCAAGAGCGCTTATGTCATAGGGGAACTCATGGCTGGAAACAATCCTTATGGTTTTTTTTGATATCCGGTAGACAGCTTCTCCTTTCCTTGCTTCCCCGTTCTTCTCGAATATCATATATTTTTACTATACTGTAAAAGCCTTAAGTAGGGCTCCTATATTTCGGCAGCAATTGCAGAAAGCTTGTTTGCAGTATCCATAGCCATACGTGCTAGTACTCAATTTCCTTGAAAAGCATTTGATGAAGTGAAGACACTTATCGAGCCTCCATTTATAGAGTGGTAGAGTAATCTCGGAGGCCGTTAAGGATGTACTTGCTTTTCCTTTTTTTCGTCGAGATTGGGTTGGTGTTCAGGGTACTCAGGTACAAGATCAAAAAAAATGAAAAATGCATTTGTTAACGACCGATAGCGCTATAGGATCGGTTTCTTAGATCAATAGAACTGGAATAGGAGGATTAATCGAACTCTCGAATGTATGCCCGGTTTTCGTCGAATCTTTTTGATCACCTTAAAAAACAAACCGGAATTCCGTCTTATCAACTAACATCCTCCTTATAATCAACTCTCAGTATCGCATTGAACAAGTCGCGGCGGTGGTGGGCTCCTGGGTCTAAACCAAGATTGATATCTAGAGAAATAAATCCCTCAAGATATCAACAAAGATTCATCTAACCATATAGTGATTAGCCAGCCGAAGAGAGAACTCCTCTTTCTCATAAGTAGTGCCTCTCCTTCTCTACTACTGTAGCTGTCGGAAATAGCAAATTTGACTTCTTTTCCCCGAGAGACTTTATTTTCTTTTTCGAATTTCCTCAGTTCAGATTCTTGTCTGCGGTGGGAGATGCATTCCGGTGCGATGTTCCGGTTTAGACACCAGGTGCCAACCTTCCTAAAATGCTCTGTATTTATTTAGGTGGAGGCAAATAGGTCAGCGCACTAGCCAAAGGATCTCTCTATACATATAGATTTTTTTATGGAATGATATGATTGGCTAGCCGTAGCCGCATATCAGCTACGCTCAATGCGGGAGCGTAGCCCCCGACCGCCCCACCTTTTCATTTCTTGATCGATATAAAATCAAATGGGCGAGGGCCCTTTTTTAGTTATTTCCCCCTGACCTCAATGAGAGCGGGGATTCGTTTCTCCTCGGGCAACTCGTCCACGTCTGCAAGATACTTGACAGCGTCGATGGGTTTTTCCAGCATGAGTTCTCCCCACACTCCTCCCTGCTCACGGGAAACTTCTCTTGCCTATCTTGTACGGTTCGGAGGGTAATCGGCGTACTCCGATCAGTGGGTGGAATCTTTCGCTCTATAGAACATACAAGGAATTGAAGGTAGCATTCTATCGATGTCAAGTCATGGACTGGTTTCTTCATCCCTTTTTCTATGTGTTGGTGTTCTATATGACCGACATAAGACTCGACTTGTTAGATATTACAGAGGTTCAGTGAGCACCATGCCGAATCTCTCTACCATTTTCTTCTCTTCCACTTTGGCCAATATGAGTTCACCTGGTACTAGCAGCTTTATCAGGGAATTTCTTATCTTTCCTGAATAGTTGCAACAATCATGTTCAATTTCTTTTGACAGTTTTAGATTATGGTGCTTTGTAATCAAGGGCGACAAGGAAGTTCATGGAAAGGTAGCTCACATACCTTTCCAGGCCTAATTCTTTAATAATCACTTCCTCTCTTTCATACTTCTGACGTCGACTCATCTTGCTTGGAAGTCTTAAGAATGCAGCAAAAACTAAGGTTTCCTCTACAGTCAATTGTGGAAAAAGCACATCATCTTGTGTCATGAAACCGATCATTCCGTTGGCATCTCGCATTCACGCCCCCGTTTGACTGCTGCTCGGGGATGTAGTTGTAGATAGGTTAGTCTTAGTGGGTCGTTATCCCCCGTGGTGCCTTCTTGTGACACATAGGGCTTGATTTTCGTGATTACTATGAAATATATGGCGGACTCAATTCATCAGGAACTGGAAGGACGAAATCTCTCTCAGAAAAAAGGGAAATAAAAGACGAGAGAATCCTGCCTTTATTTTGACTACCCTAGGCTAGCGGAGATCGTAAGATCGTAAGACATTATCGCCTTCGCGGCACTGGACTATATTTCCGTCATTTCCGAAAAGTGCACAGACAGCCGCCATTTCCCCCTTTTACAATGTTCTCGTGAAGTTGCTCACGAATCAAAGTGTGAATGTCCCTTCGAAGTTTGAGGAAGATATCTCAGGTATTCGCCTACGAGGTCTTCACATAATAGGTTGAAAAAATACTTATTAGGAAGAAGACTTGGACAAATCCCTGGTCTTATAGAAGTAGCTAGCAAGTCTAGGCACCTGATGCATGTGAGGGTAAGGGAAGGAAGCCCTTTCTGATCCATTCATTTATGCAAGCAGGGAGGATCTAGAGCGTTGCCCCCTCCTACTCGAGGTTTTTCCTCGCCCCACAAGCACCCAACCTTCCTTTTGCTCTTCCTTCGGTTTGCCTCCACGAATGCGCCACTGAAATTGCGATAGTCCTTCAAGCAAGGGACTTAGGAAAACAAAGTCCTTACTCGTATTCCACCAACAACTCGCGTATCGTATAGAGGTTTTCCCTATCCTTTTCGCATAGACTTGCTTCGCACCTGTGTCAAAAGCCAGTTTAGTTTTATGCAAGAGTAAGAATGATAAAGCATTTTGCAAGCTTGAATCCCTATAAAAAGTCTGTCCCAACAATTTAGCCTGAAAAGAAAAAAATGGGGTAGAAGTTAAGTTTCTATTGAATTGAGTAAGATCCTTTTGAATAGAAGATGCCCATGAAAAAGAATTTTTTAGAGGAAGATAAAAAAAAATGCAGGAAATCAAAAAACAGCGCTAACGAGCAAGAAAACGGATGCGCTAAGGCGCAACTTCGCGCAGCTGCTGCGCCCTTGCTTCTTGCTTTCGAGCCGGAGCTTGCTGGGTAGTGAAGTGGTCCGATAGCAACAAAGCCAACTTGCAGAGCCGATTCAGGATCGATGGGATGCCGTAGCTTTAGGGATAGGGGCAGAGGCAATCGGAAAGGCTTTTTAGGAACGAGGCCCCCTCCCTCCTATGTTGTAAAAGGGAAGTGCAGATCTTTATCTTTCTGCGACACTCTTCCGACTTGATGCCGCCCCTGAATCCACAAGTACCGGCTTGATTACCCCCTAAGATAAGAGGAGGATATAGAAGCAGATTTAGTTATAGGTAGGAGCGAGTCTACCCTGCGCCAGCTTTCTTCTCTTATGATATTTTGAATAGCGAGAAAGTTAAATAATGGGGAATATAATGGAGAGGACTAATACTCTATTCGACTAGAGGAAGAATCTTTATTAAATAGGATGCCTCCCAACTGCCGAGGGGCTAACCGTCAAATTCTCAATCGGCTTTGCCTCGCTACATACTTTAATGGTTTTCTTGCCTAAAAAAAGAAGTCAGCCCAACATGGGCAATGATAGACAGACCAAAGATTTACGCAGTCGTTGTGTGCTTCCTTTGTGCACCGGCACAACAGAATTCAAAGATGCTCGGCGTACTAGCCCTATAACGGAGTCAGACCCAACCACACTCTCTTAGTATAAAGCGGAGCAGGAAAGTGGTTGAATCTTTAGAACCATGTGCCTAAGAGGGCGAGGACCTTTATATCCATAATTCTTCCCCCGGTTCTACCTCCTTCTGCAGTAGTGATCTATCTCGTCAATCCCACCCGCGAGCTATCCATTATAACCTGTCTTTGCCTAGCAAGTTATTTGAATGGGTCGATCCTCCCATCCTGTTTGTTTTAGCAACTTATCCTAAGGTCTCCTTGCCAAGAGCTCCCAGGCGACGATAGAGGAAGCAACCCGTCTGCTGTGGCGGGGCAGCTTTTTCTTTCATGATAAGACCTGGACGATTATCCCTACCTTCGGTAGCTTACGAGTTTACGTCCATCCCTGGTCAGGTATAGTTTCCTTTCGATTTCTTTTTTTTACTACAAAAATGATTCCTCCCCCGGCAAAAAGTGGTCCGCCAACTGAACTTGCCTTGTTGTGATAGGGGTATCGCCTTTTCATTCCCACGTTCCTTGAGTTTGTCCATCGAGTCAGTAGCACGCTTGCAAAGGGTAGAAAGCGGACAGAGGCCATCAAATCGGATGTGAACAAATTCCTGAAATCCGCTCTTAGAGTTCGAGAATCTAAGCGCTGGCAAGTCAGCTAGCGAACCAAGGGTCAAAAGTAAGGGTACCGGGAAGAAAGAAATACGACAACAACTAAGTCAGAAAAAATTGATTCTTAAATTTACCGTCCTTCAGCTAGGACAGGAACGAAAAATAATGTTGCTTAAAACTTCCTAGCAGTTAAATCTCAGGATGCTTGCAGCTCAACTATATTAATATCCTCAAGCCATAAGGCGTAGGGCCTTGTATTCGAATAGAAACATCAATATTTCATCTAAAGCGGAAACTGTGTCCTCGACTTCCTCCCGGGTAAGATGAACGATCGATGTGAGGCCTAGGTAAAGGCATGAAGTTAAAGTGTAACTTCCCCCATAGTTGGGGGAGGGGGTTAAGTGTCTGATTTGACAATGAACACTAAATGAAAGAGGCAAATCAATTTTCTCACCCGCCTACGATTTATTGGAGACTTATTCAGTAGGTCCTCCTTCCCTACAGAATGGAATTCCAAGGCGTCTTGCTTTAATCGCATTTCAGTAAAGGGAGGAAAGAGCTAGGTCTCGTATAGAAGAAGGGGTTTTTTCGCTTTTCGACAGGAAATGATACATAAGCGCTCTTGGTCTTCTATCCGTATCCACTTCTCCTAGCCTTGTTAGAATCCAATGTTAGAAGGAAGAATTCAATAGGCATCCCAATATCCGTTTTCTTAGATAGATAAGAGATCAGCTAAAGTAATGGTCATACCCTGCCTATCCCGAAATGGAATGGGATGGAATAGATAGAACGCGAATCACTAGCACTACAGGGTCGGTTTTTTTGGGGGGATAGGCTTGTGAAAAAGCAAGCTTATCCCCGCCCCGACCGGCAGCTGCTAGGTTTCCCCATCTCTTCTAAACTTCCCCCGGTCTTTGACCCGAGCTGTATGAGGCAAAAACTCATCCCGCGTACGGTTCGGAGGCCGATGCCCACCCCAGCAGTAAGGGTTCGGCTTAGGTCAACTAACACAAAAAAGGATGCCCCTTTCTTTTTATCCTATGAAAATCATTTCGCGGCTCATATAGAGATGGGACATTTCCCTGGACTTGGCTTGGGGAAGAAAGAGCAAGGGGTCACCAAACTTTGTGAATCACCGCTCCCTTTGTTCAGTCGGAAAACTTTTCTTTTGAAAAAGACTTTTTAGTCCTGTCCAACAAGAGAGGTAAAGCCTTTCTATTCAAATGAGACGCACTCCCATTGTCTTGGCCAGTTAGTCTAACCACAGGGATCCCCTCCTGCTTACCCACCCCACCGTAAACTCTTACTAACGGACTTGGAATATGAATGAGATCAAAAAGGCCATCATTGGGGCAAACGATGCAATAGCTTCGGTTAGAGCAAAGCTCAAAAAGGCATAACCAAATAATTGTTTTGCCAATGATGGATTTCGCGCCACGGAATGAATCGAGGAACTAAGGGGGTTTCCAATACCGATAGAAGCTCCCGCTGAAGCAATTGTAGCAGCTCCTTCACCCATTGATTTTGCACCAGTTACAGTACCTATTATTTAAAGAGGAATCCTTCCAATAGTATCGGCCATTTACCCCACTTCCCTCCAGATTTCATCAAGTGGTCATGCTAGAGACATAAATAGTCATGGATAATGAAATTATGAGATCCTTCTGAATGAGCTAAGAGAATCTTTTTGTCCTTCCCAAATCCTAGCGTAAGGTGTATGATCTGCTGAATCCATTGCTGACTTCACCATGATCGATTAGGTGAAAGGGTTCTGCAAAGTTTGTTTTTTCATACAGGCAGCGTGGTTATAGCGTGATGTAAGTCTGTTATTCCTTTCATTATAGGTGTTGCTGCATCTTGAGATCCTAATTGCCATGGTTCCGCTGCATCACAAGGAGCAATTGTGAGGAATAGCACACGAACTAATCCTTCTCTCTCTCGAATGTATGCCCGATTTTCGTCGAATCTTTTTGATCACCTTCAAAAACAAACTTTTATAACATAGGAGGGAGGGGTCCTCGTTCCTAAAAAGACTTTCTGATTTCCTTCGCCCCTATCTCTTAAAGCTACGGCATCCCATCGATCCCCGAATCGACTCTGCTAGTTGGCTTTGTTTCTATCAAGGCATAGCATTCTATGGACTCTTTCCCACGTCCAGAAATGGTATGCTTGTCTACGTGAGGACTGAAAAATGAGTGAATCTTGTTTTAGGGTTTATTCCCATTGCTGATCATGTGGTCAGTTTCCCCGCTTTTGATTCCGACCAAGATTGACTTATTATTCCTCCTCGTCCATTATTCAGTTCCTTAGTTCAATCAGTCCCTTCCTCAAAACCTATTTCCGCAAGTGCCACTGCTCTTATTACACAATATGGGATTGTTGGTTTCACATGCCACCCCTTCCATTTAAGAGAAGTCTTGCTCTGGCTTGCCAAAAGCGTTTAATATTGAGAATGTTGGATGTATTACACACTGGTGGAATTGCGTAAGTAATAAGGCTTTTAACTAGCTTAGTGAATCAATTTAAACTAGTAAATATAGTATGTTTTTGTTGGCAGTGAGTAAATCTTTGATTCAGAGTCAGCGTATAGGCCGACAAAAAATGCTTTCCCATTCAGAAATATGAATCCTATCTGTGGGGCCTCTCCCACGTGTGATTCATCCTAACAATTATCGATTAGGTTAAAAAAGTTCCCCTACACATGCAAAAATTAAAAGGGAAAAAGAGACGAAGGCCAAAACATTGACTGAAGAGCGGGGGCAAAGAGATATTCGCCTTTGACTTCTTCTCCGCCTACTGAATGCTACTCGGCGCAGAATTCCCAGCTCTTAGTCATCGCTCTATGAAGGAGTAGGCGAATAAAGATCCGACAAAGGTAGAGCTAGCGCACGGGAGGTGACACCAACCACACTCCTGGCTAGGCGCACTCTCGTCGATCCACCACAAAGGTTAACGTCATATTCGACCGAGCCGTACAAAGTGTTAAGAAAGATTGGATGTTGCTAAGTCGCTGCTCACGCACGGAGCTCGCCGCTTAAGCGTTAAATGTGCTCTCTAACAAGCGTATGATTTTGAGTCTACATTTTCACTCTTGACTTTCGCCATGTAAGGAAAAAGATTGTGGTTCGATTCCACAGCGTGCTTCTTTTATCCCATCAATCAACGCCTGCTGTACAGAAAGAAGAAAGAGGCTCGAGGTATTTTTTCTACTCCCCCCAATCTTCACTTTATGCCATGCCGACTCCCCTTTCGTCATAAGGCATGGAATTAGACCA
>ML374744.1:0-10095 GCA_005239525.1 Nicotiana knightiana | reverse complement strand
CCCACCCCGCCCTCCCCGAATAGAAATTAGTATTGTCCTTAATGCTAAAAGCTAAAATAAAGTTAGGGGAGGGATAGAGAGTAAAGAAACTCCCTATGAGTTCTCTGTCAGCATGGGATCATGTTTACTGGCGGGGTCCCCTAGCTGTGTAGACTCATCACCACCCTCAGGATCCTCCAACTGAATCTCCAAGTCATCGGTCTGGGATACCACAAATCTTCTCATAGGCTCTTTCTCAGCCTCCTAGTCTGATGGATCTGCTGTCTGTGCTGCAGGGGCAGTCTCCTCCATAAGGAGATCTAGAAGAATATAGTCAGTGGAAGTAAGCTTCTCTACCTCCTTCTTCAAATGCTCTTGACTCTTCTTCACCTTCTTGACCTGTTTACCTAGCTCCTTGATCACCTTCTCATGAGTACCTAAAGTCTCCAGACTTTTCTTCTAATTTTCAAGGATTTGCTTAAGTGAATCCTCTACTGACGGAGGCATTTGAAGCTGTGTTGGAGCAACCTGTGCTGCGAGTGCACTGGATAGGGAAGACATCTTTGAAATAGCTACCTGCATCTAATTGTTTATGCTGGACAAGGTTTGGTTGACCCGCAGTGTAGTGTAAGGGTAAGCTGATGATGAGGGCAGATAAGGTGGGATGGAGGCAGATGGCTCTGAAGGTGGATGTAGCACGGCAGCAGATGAACCCTCGGCTATGGACGGCTCAGACCTCGTGGTCAATACCCTTGGCTCTTCATACTGTCCAGTGGACGTAGGGGATTTGCCTTTGGACTTAGGGTTGTCTGGACCCTGAAGGTTGTACCAGGAGAAAGGGCTTTTTGGCTTGACCTTTGTGTCAAAATCCCTCCCTTCTAAACCTTGATCTACCAAATACATGGTGAGGAAGTGTGGGTATGGGTATGATCTTTCGTCCTTCCCCATATTTATCGGGTAACCTGCCATGATAGAAGCCACAATAATTGCCCGGGAGACGGAGATATCACTGTCATGCTGAGATGGGTTTATCCGGTTGCACATGAAGGTGGACCACCCTTTTGCTTCAAAGATTAGAGTGTTCCTATGAATTAGAACCCCAGGTGTAAGCCAAGTCGGTGTTGTCCCGGGGATGGCTATCACCTGCAAGCCATGGACAGGCTAACTCATCCAATGAAACCTTCTCCACGTAGAGGGATTCGTCCACATCATCGAACCCGACATATTCATTCAGTGACTTTCCATCAAATTTGATCTTTCGGTTCCGTACCTTGGTCAAATATATGCCTTTTTTGATGTGGGCGACATTAGCCTAGAATTCCTTGGCCAAGTACTCATTGCCCTCCTGTATCTTGCTAGTGAAGATATTTAACCCCATTCATTCATTTAATTGCCTCTTAACATTTGGATTGTGGGGTATAAGATCTCTCTCAATGAAATCCCTCTCGAGCATGAGCGACCTTTTAGGCCACCATTCCCGAAACTTGTGGTATGCTTTCTCACTGATAAATCTGTCTTGCCACACTGCGGGGTTTCTTGATCTCACCACACCTTCAACCTTGGTATCACCACCTCTCCCTTAATCCGGGACATCCTCTTCTTCATCAATATTAATTGGGGCTGATGTGGAGGCCGAGTTGCAGCAGATGGGGCAGGTGGTGCCGAAGTCTCACTACCTTCCTCTGAGCTATCACTAGACTCAGATGAGGAGGTAGGTTCATTGACGAGGCAGTAGGGATAAAATTGAACCTCTTGCTGGGTTTGGGAAGCTTCCCCCTCTAAAATATCCTAGGAGCGGGCATATTCACTAGTCTCAGAAGTGTCAGGATTTGGTCTCCGGAGGGTTTGTTTCTTGGGAATCATCCTTTGGGGAACTAAGGGTGCAGTTCGTTTCCCTCTGCCCCGGCCCCGGGAGGATTCTCCCCTTCCTTGTGATTTTTCAACTACACCACGAGATCAAACCATTACATGCATACACAATCAATGAAAACTCATTAGTAATATTATTCAATGAATTATCAAATGAAAGCATATGAATGATCACAGTGTTTGACAGAGCAAGGGTCCGCTGAGAGAAGATTGAAATTTAGTGATGAGACTGTGAACAATAAACTATGGATGTGGGATCGAAAAGTTTAAAAGGAGACGGGCCCGCATATTTATAGTTGAAGAACAAGGACCCACAGATCTACCTGGGCGCGGTCCGTGGAATTTCACTGCGGTCCGCGCTTTTACCTTTTTGAAGAGATGTTGTTGGGACAACTACACTGAGAGTGGAAAAATGGGCGCGGCCGTGAACGAGCTCCGCTGACCGCGAAATGGGCGCGGCGGATACAACTTCAGAGGGGTTCCATTCTGGACTTTTCAAGTCCGCATCCTCTGCACAATTACGCCCCCTCTAAAAATCTTCCGCTAACCACGAATTTTGAGCGCGGTCAGGGTAATTCCCATCCTTAGCCAAAGTTTTCCAGCGATAGTCCTGCACTGCACAAGCAATTCCTACACACAAATCTCATAACTAGTTAGTTCAAAATAGAGCCTAATCTAAGAGGACAATTAAAAAGAAAGAAAAAAAAACACTTGGGCTGCCTCCCAAAAAATGGCTGATTTAACGTTGCGGCACGACGCATGCTACCATCATAACTGGAACTTGATCAAGGATACCACATGGCTGTCATCAAACATGCCCAAGTAATGCTTCACTCCATGCCCATTAAAGGCCCCATGAAGTCTATTCCCTACACGTCAAAAATGTCAACTTCATTAATAGTGGTGAGAGGCATTTCATCCTTCTTCGATATTCCCCAACTCTCTGACATTCATCACAGCTCTTGACAAGCTCACTTGCATCTCTATACAGAGTTGGCCAACAAAATCAACAACTATGAACTTTGGAAGCAATTATCGCCCTACCATGATGACCACTGTAGGGAGAGAAATGACACGTATCAAGTATACATATTTTCTCCTCCCCTAGGACACATCTACAAATCACCCCGTCATTGCAAATCTTGAACAAGTACGGTTCATCACCGTAATAATCCAAATTGCCCCATTTGAGTTTCTTCCTTTTGTTAGAAGAGAGCTCACACGGGACAATGTTGGTAACAAGGATATTAGCCACATCCGCGATCCAAGGCATACCATTCAAAGAAACCGAGAGGAGCTTCTCATCCGAGAATACATCATTAATTTCAGGACCATCTTTTGGCCTCCCTTCCTCTTCTAAGCGCGACAAATGATTCACTACCTGATTTTCACTTACTTTTCTATCAATGATCTCGAGTTCAAACTCTTGAAGAAACAAAACCCATCTCATCAATCTAGCTTTCGAGTCATTTTTGGTCATCAAGTACCGGAGTGCAACGTGATCGATGTGAACAATCACTTTGGCACCCATGAGATAAGGCCTAAACTTCTCCATGGCGAACACAATTGCTAACAACTCTTTCTCTGTCACTGTATAATTAACCTGGGCATCATTCATTGTTTTTCTTGCATAGTACACCACATGAAATATCTTGTTCACCCTTCGCCCCAAAACCGCTCCTACCACAATGTCACTTGCTCGCACATAAGCTCAAAGGGTGAGCTCCAATTGGGTGTGGTAATGATTGGAGTGGTTGTAAATTTATACTTCAAGAGCTCAAGAGCTTTCATGTACTATTCACTGAAATCAAACTTTGCATCCTTTTCTAGGAGATTGCACAAGGGGTTCACCACTTTTGATAAATCTTTGATGAACCTTCGGTAGAACCCCGCGTGCCCAAGAAAGCTCCTAACTCCCTTGATGGAAGTATGAGGAGGTAGCTTTGAAATCATTTCAATCTTCTCCTTGTCCACTTCGATTCCGTTCTTTGAGATCTTATGGCCAAGGACAATGCCCTCCTCGACCATAAAGTGGCATTTTCCCAATTAAGCACTAGATTTGTCTCTTACATCGGGCTAACACTTTGTCAAGATTGTTCAAGCGTTCTTCAAATAGGTCCCCCACAACACTAAAATTATCCATGAAGACTTCGAGGAAGTCCTCCACCATGTCCATAAATATAGCCATCATACACCGCTAAAAGATAGCCGGTGCATTACACAACCTAAACAGCATCCATAAGAATGCAAATGTTCCATACGGACATGTGAAAGTAGTTTTCAATTGGTCCTCCAGGGAAATGAGAATCTGATTGTAGTCTGAATACCCATCCAAAAAGCAATAGTAGGCATGCCCGACAAGTCTTCCAACATTTGATCAAGAAAAGGCAATGAAAAATGATCTTTGCGGGTCACTTTGTTCAGCTTTCGGTAGTCCATGCTACCCTCCATCCGGTAACAGTACGAGTGTGGATCAACTCATATTTCTCATTTGTCACCACGGTCATACCCCCCTTTTTCGGCATATATTATACAGGCGAAGTCCATGCACTATCCGAAATAGGATACACCACCCCTGCATCTATCCACTTGATAATTTCCTTCTTGACGACCTCTTGCATCGTCTCGTTCAACCTCTGTTGATGTTCCACAGAAGGTTTTGCATCATCCTCTAGTATAATTTTATGCATGCAAAATGCGGGGCTTATACCCCGAATGTCAGCTAGAGTCCATCCAATTGCCTTTTTCCTTCTTTGAAGCACCTCAAGGGTGGAGTTTACCTACAGTTTGGTTAAGCAAGCAGAAGGAATAACAGGTAATGTAGAAGATGGGACAAAGAATTCATACCTGAGGTGAGAGGCTAGAGTCTTCAACTCGAATGTTGGTGGCTCCTCGATTGAGGGCTTTGTCGGTGGAGTCTTCCGGTTTTCCAAGTCCAAGGAGAGTTTATGGGGTCCATATGAGTAGGATCCCATTCCTTGCAAGGCATTTGCAAATTCAACCAACCCATCACTTTCATCATCCTCATGTTTCAACAAAACATCTTCCGTAGGGTCTTCTACATTGATCATTGCACTCGTGTCATCAACTATCACCTCCGTAACAAGATCCACAAAAGATCAAACTTCATTACTATTCGGCTGCCTCATTGATTTGCACAGGTGGAATACAACCTTTTCATCGCCTACCCGGAAGGTGAACTCCACTGCTTCCACAACCACCAATGCCTTCCCTATTTCTAGGAAAGGTCTTCCCAATACTATAGGCACCTCATAGTCGACTTCATAGTCGAGAATCACAAAATCATCATGCAAAATAAACTTGTCGACCCGTACAAGAACATCATCAATAATACCAAGGGGCCTCTTCATTGTTCTATCCGCCCTTTGCAATATCATTGAAGTATGTCTCGGTTACCAATACCCAAAGTCTTGAATATGGAGTAAGGCAACAAATTTATACCTGCTCCCAAATCACAAAGCCTTTACAAAATCCGCACTCCCAATGGTACAGGGAATTGTAAATGCGCAGGGATCTTCAAGCTTTGGAGTCATCGAGTGCACAATTGCACTCACTTGATGAGTCATTTCGATGGTCTCACAATCCATATACCTCTTTATAGTAACCAAGTCTTTCATAAACTTGGCATAACTCGGCATTTGCTCAAGAGCTTCCACTAAGGGAACATTTATTGACAAGTTTTTCATCATCTCAATAAACTTCTTGAATTGGTTTTCATTCTTTTGCTTTGCAAGTCTTTGAGGATAATGTGGAGGAGGCCTTGGAAAAGGAGCCTTGGATTTTTGCACTACCGTTTCCGGTATGTCTATTACGTGTTCCCTAGGCGGGTTCACATCATTTTGAGTCTCCTCCTCGTTGTCATGAATATCAATCCTCACTTCTTTGTTCAAATGATCAACACTCACTTGCTCATTAACTATTGGATCATCATCATTTTGCAACACAATATCATCATTCACAACTTTCTTTTGATTGGAGGTACTTTCTTCACCACCTCGACCGCTCCTTGTGGTCACCACCATGGCATGGCGTGTATTGTTCCCACCCTTCGGGTTTACTACCGTGTCACTTGGTAGAGCCCCATTAGGGCGAGTGTTCAATGATTGAGAGATTTGACCCATTTTTACTTCAAGGTCGCGAATGGAAGTAGCGCGGGAGGCAATTTGAGCATCGGAATCAACATTCCTTTCCATCATTTGCTTGAACATATTCTCTATCCGCCCAATTTCATTATTTGAAGAACTTTGCCCTTGCGATTGATATGAAGGTGGACTGTTGGGTTGTTGATACATCGGGGGCCTTTGAAAGCCCGACCCCCGGTTTCCATTGCCTCCCCAATTATTATTGTTGTTGCCACTCCAATTTCTATTATTTTTTCCCTGATTACCCCAATTTTGGTTGTTGTTCCCAATTTTTCGAGTTTTTGTTGTGGCCATTGTTCTAATTCCCTTGGCCTTGATCTCTCCAGTTTTGATAGCATTGCTCCATTGACCTTGATAATTGTTAGCATATAACACTTCTTCACTTTAGTCAACATAAGGCTCGTCTTGGTTGTAACCAATACCACTTTGCTCATATTGCTTTTGATTACCTTGCATTTGTTGACCATGTTGCCTCCTCTTGTTGACCGTTAAATTCACCCCTTCCATGGCGTTTAATTGTCTTGGTCCCTGTACTTGCTGAAGTTGGGCCTTCGCTAACTTATTCATAGTAGTTGTCAACTCGGCTATGTTTTGTCCGTGGTCATGAAGTTCCTTGTGAAGATGGATGACATTAGGATCACCCTGAGGAACATTTTCCCGACTCTGCCAATATGAGGATGTGTCAGTCCTCTCATCAAGTATGTCACATGCATCGGCATAATGCACTTTCATGAAATTTCCCCCACCTAGCTGATTCACCAAACAATGATTGGTCGTGTTAATACCCCTATAGAATGTCTGTTTGATCATTGCTTCAGTCATATCATGGTTAGGGCATCATTGACCATAGTACGGTATCTCTCCCATATTTCATGCACGGGTTCATTAGTTTTGTTGACCAATGTCACTGCATAGTTTTGAAGATTGGAAAAAGCTGACCAGTTGAACTAGGTCCATCAGAGCACACATCGTGAACTGATGAGCTGGCACATGAACCGTATATGCTTAGGAAATGTTTTGAATATGATATATCAATGAACCAAGAGATTGTATCCTAATGTGAAAAGGTTGCACACTGATCTGATTAGTTGAAGTCGAATTCAGCAAGGAAAGTAACAAAAGAAAGGAAGTTGAGTTTGGTTCGAATTGGTTCACCCAGGTAGGGTTGAACTGAAATTGGAAGATAAGCTCAACGACTGACTCTATAAATACTTTATGTATTTCTGCTGGAATTCAAGACGCACAAAGCTGAAGTGAGTCAAAATCTGAAAGAAAAATTCCCAGAGTTATTTTTGCTAGTAGAATCATTGTGCGATGCAAAGCCTACAAGTCAACTAGAAGAACCAGTTCCATCTGATTATTTATTCAGTCTAGTTGATTGTAGTAGGAGTTTTTAATATTGTATTTTTCAGCTTTCATAGAAGCAATTGTAATAGGTACGTAATGATCAAGTTAAAGTTAACTTGAGGTGTGTAGGAATTAGCTAGGGGCTAGTTACTACAAAGGGTTAGAGTTTATCCTTAGGATTACAAAAGAGATTATTTTGTAAGTCCGTTTGGCACAGAGTTTTTAGTGAAGAGTTGAGCAAATCCTACTGAGGAGTAGGTCGTGGTTTTTTAACCTTTTGAGCCAGGTGTTTTCCACGTAAAAATATCTGTGTTTTTACTCTACTGCTTTTTATTATTCCGCAACAGTAGTAGTTGGAACACGAAGAAGAACCAGGTTCTTCTACTGAGACAGTACTCGAAAACTGGGTACCCCACAAAGTAACCTATCTTCTTGTGTGGTATTGAAGTCTAAAACAACAATTGGTATCAGAGCAGGTTATCCTTCAAAGGCTAATACCTTGGCGAAGATCAAGATGAGTGCACCACCTGGAAATTGGGAAGGTCAATCAACTGCAAAGCCACCACTCTTCAATGTCCAGTTCTACTCATGGTGGAAAAATAGGATGAAGGATCACCTAATTGGAGAAGACTATGAACTCTGGGACATAGTCACTGATGGTCCTCTAGCTACCATGATGAAGACTGCTGAAGGTATAGATGTACCAAAGACAAGAGCTGATTGCACTGCTGAGGATCTAAAGAAATGGGAGAAGAATGCAAAGGCCAAAAAGTGGCTAGTATGTGGACTAGGTCCAGACGAGTACATCAAAATCAAAAGTTGCACCACTACCAAAGAGATTTGGGACACCTTGCAAGTAGCCCATGAAGGAACACCTCAGGTAAAAAGGTCAAGAGGTACTCTACTATACTCTCAGTATGAAAACTTCAATATGAAAGAAGGAGAGACTATTCAAGAGATTTACATAAGGTTCAAAACCTTGACTAATGAACTGAAGTCTCTTGGAAGAATCATTCTTGAAGAGGAAAAGGTTGAGAAGATCCTAACAAGGGTCTTGCCTATTTGTTGGGGAAGCAAAATCACTGCTATCCAGGAATCTAAAAATATGGCATCCCTCATATTGGATGAGCTAATTGGAAACCTCACTGCCTATGAACTGAGAAGGCAGACAATGAGGATGGATGGTCCAAAGAAGGAGAGGAGTCTAGCCCTAAGAATCACTGTGGGAGTAGATCTGGAAGATGATGAGATGGCCATGATTACCAAATAATTCAAAAACTTTCTCATGAGGAAGAAAAGCATCTCTAGAGGAGGAAACTACAACAAAGCAAAGGCTCCAGAAAGACCAACCAACGAGGAAATGCTATAAATGTTGTAAGACTAGCCATCTCATTAAAAACTGTCCTCAGTGGGAAGTAGAGTGGAAAAAGGAAAGATATGAGAGAAGGAATAGGAGGAAGGAACAGGTTCAACCCAAGAAAAACACAACAAAAGCTATGGTTGCTGCTTGGGGGGAAATTTCAGATGAAGAATCAGAAGATGGGGAGACTGAAGATCAGGCACTCATGGAAATTGCAGAATCTGACAAGGAATCACATGAAGAACCAGAGGTAAGTATCTCTCATCTTAAAAATAAAGTAAAGTTCCTATCTAAGGAAAAACTCCCTGAGTTTCTACTTGATTTCATAGATGATTATGAGGAAACAACCAAAGAGAACGATCAACTATCTAAAGAATGTGAAATTCTAAAAACAAAATGCATAAACCTGGAAATCAGAGTCAGTGAATCTGAAAAGAAAAACACTGACTTGTTGAACCAGGTTCATCCTCTTGAAACTGAGATTCTAGAACGAAAATCTGAAAACTTAAAGCTAAAGGTAGGATCAAGTAAAAAGGTTGTTATTCATTCTCATGTCATGTTAGAAGAAAACATAGGAAAATTAAAAGATAAAATGTATGCCAAGGACGAACAAATAAGAACTCTTAATGAACAACTTGGCAAAGTCAAACATGAATTAGATCGAACCTATAAATAGAATAAATCCTCTAACGCCCTGATATGGCCTCAAGATAATCGTAGTAGAAACAGGAGAGGGATCTGCTTTGGAAGCCAATTTCCCAAGTGGGATCCCAAAAACAAGTATCTCACTCTTCCTGAGAATAAAATATGCACCCATTGTGGTAAGACTGGACACTACAAATATGAGTGTACTGCAAAATAGCAGGCCAGTCGAAAAAATAAGAGGTTTGTAAAAGAAAACAACTGGCTGCCGAATTGGGCCAAGAAAAATTTGATTCATCCATTCTCTCATAGAAAAGGACCCAAACTAGTCTGGGTTTTTAAGACTAACCTTTGATTCCTTTTGTAGGTTCAAGTGAGAGGAGGCAACCAGATTTGGTACTTGGATAGTGGCTGCTCAAAGCGTATGATTGGGAATGTGGAACAGTTCCTTTCACTTGAAAGTCTTAAAGGAGGAAGTGTCTCCTTTGGAAACGGGAAGAAAGGTGAAATCATTGGGGCTAGTAAGGAACCTGAAGATGAGGAGCTTGGACTGGTAAGAAGCAGTGATCACACTTAAGCAAGCATCAAAGGTGTTACAGGTGATGGACCAGGTTCAACTACCCTAAGCATCATGACAGGGGGAACTCAACATATGCAACCTGGCCATGATCTTGCTCTACAACAACAAGACATCATGGAATCATCTAGGAATGAACAACTGGTACTTAAGCCACA
>ML374743.1:0-30204 GCA_005239525.1 Nicotiana knightiana | reverse complement strand
TAATCCTTGAAAATTATCACAAAAATATTGTACATAAATTACTCTTAGCATTCAATAGTATAAGATTAGAATCGAATCAATCACAACAATGTTTAGAAGTGCTATTAGAAACAACCACCACATCTAGATTAGTTAGATACCCGATTCCAAACCTAATTAACTCCCTGTGAAAATCGATCCTGACCTTATCGGGTAAAACTGAATAGACCACCCATCGCTACTATATAGTGGAGTAGGGTTGGAACCAATCACTTTTTGGTGTGACAGGGATCGAACCCGGGTCACTCGCGGTAAAGGCGGGAATACTCACCACTATACTACAATGAACCACATCTATATTAGTTAGATACACGATTCAAAACAAAATTAACTCCCTGTGGAAATTGATCCCGGCCACATCGGGTAAAACTGCATCGACCACTCCTCGCTACTATATAGTGGTGCTGGTGTTCCCATTTTGGGCAATTTTAGTGTAGATTTACCTTCAAACTTTAGATTTTCATCTTGTACTTTAATATTATGGCTTATATTTCATCTTTTTGTTTGATTTTTGCTGAGAGTTTGAGTAGCTAAACCCCATAGCTAGGGTTGTGACCAACCCTAGTGTGGGTATTTAATGGGTCTTGAATATTAGGGCTTAATTATTTGTGGGTTGGTGATATTTAGCTTAATTCATGCTTTAATTGTAGAATTAGTGGTTGCAAACACTTATTCATGCCTTTGTGACTTAGACTCTTCTTGAGAAAGAGGGACTAAGTCTAGAAATATTAGGCTAATAAGGAATTGGGGTAAATTCAAAAGATTTATAGCCCCAATTAAAGGGTTAAAACCTAGAGATAGTAATACCCGACTTGATCCAATGTGGTGAACCTCTTGTGCAAGTTGTTGGAAAAGGATGCAAAGTTTGTGTTCAATTAAGAGTGAATGAAAGGTTTTGAAATTCTCAATTATAAATTGACAACCACTCCTATCATTACCGCACCCAATTGGAGCTTATCATTTGAGCTCATGTGTGATGCTAGTGACTTTGCGGTAGGATCAGTTTTGGGGCAAAGGATAAACAAGATATTTCATCCAGTTTATTATGCAATCAAAACAATGAATGACGACCAAATCAATTATATGGTGACGAAGAAAGAGTTGCTAGCCATTGTGCTTCATCGAAAAGTTCAGGCCATATCTCATGGGTGCCAAAGTGATTGTTCACGCCGATCATGCGGCACTCCATTACTTGATGAACAAAAAAGGACTCGAAATCTAGGTTGATGATATGGGTTCTTTTGCTTCAAGAGTTTGACCTAGAAATCATTGATAGAAATGAAAATGAAAATCAAGTGGCGGACCACTTTTCCCGCTTGGAAGAAGAGGGGAGGCCCCACGATGGCCTCGAAATTAATGATTTGTTCCCGGATGAACAACTCATCTCCGTGTCTTTCAATGGTATGCCTTGGATCGCGGATGTTGCTAATTTTATTGTGACCGGCGTTGTCTCGAGTGAGCTCTCTTCTAACCAAAGGAAGAAACTCAAACAGGATAGCTTAGATTATTATTGGGATGAGCCCTACTTGTTCAAGATTTGCAATGACGGTGTGATCCATAGATGTGTCACGGAAGAAGAGCAAATCAGTATTCTTGATGCTTGCCGTTCCTCGCCCTACGGTGGTCATCATGGTGGGGAGAGAACTGCTTCAAAGGTTCTTAGATGTGGATTTTATTGGCCGACCTTGTATAAATATTCAAGTGAGCTTGTTAAAAGGTGTGATGAATGCCAGAGAGCTGGTGGAATTTCCAAGAAGGATGAAATGCCTCTCACCACTATTCTTGAGATCGATATATTTGACGTGTGGGGCATAGACTTCATGGGGCCATTTGTGAGTTCTTGTGGTAACACTTACATCCTGGTTGCTGTTGATTATTTTTCCAAGTGGGTTGAAGTTGTGTCTTTGCCCAACAATGAATCAAGGAGTGTGGTGGCGTTCTTAAAGAAAAACATCTTCAAAAGGTTTGGCACTCCTAGGGCGATCATCAGTGATGGGGGTTCTCATTTATACAACAAGGCTTTCGACACTTTACTTTCCAAGTATGGTATCAATCATAATATGTCAACCCCTTATCATCCCCAGGATAGTGGACAAGTTGAGGTCTCCAACAAGGAGATAAAGAGAATATTATCAAAAACTATCAATGCAAATCGGACGAATTGGTCAAGAAAACTTGACAATACTTTGTGGGCTTATAGAATTACGTATAAGATTCCATTCGGTATGTCTCCATACCAGTTGGTATTTGGGAAAGCATGCCATCTGCCGATTGAGCTAGAGCACAAGGCCATGTGGACACTTAAGAAGTTAAATCTGGAATGGGATGTAGCAGCCAATCTCCGGGTAGAGAAACTCAATGAACTTGATAAATTCTGGTTTCATGCCTATTCCAGCCCGTCCTTATATAAGGACAAGATGAACTAATTACATGACAAATGTGCCGGGAACAAAGAGTTCAAGGAGGGTGACTTGGTTCTTCTTTTCAACTCCCAGTTACGACTGTTTCTGGGAAAGCTCAAGTCAAAATGGAGTCGCCCTTTTGAAGTGGTGCATGTAACTCCATTTGGTGCCCTTGATTTGAAAAACAAAAATGGTGAAATCTTTAGAGTTAATGGGCATCGAGTGAAGCACTATCTCGACAAGTTTGATGACATCCATGTGGTGGCCTTGATCAATTTCCAATGTTGATGGTAACATGCGTCGTGCCGCGACGTTAAATCAAGCGCTTCTTGGGAGGCAACCCATGTGTTTTTCTTTATTTTTTGATTTTCTTCTTCGATCAGGCTTTGTTTGAACTAACTAATTGTGAAATTTGTGTAGGAATTGTGTGTGCAATGCAGAACTTTGGCTGGAAAAATTTGCCTAAGTGTGGAGAATTACACGGACGGCGCTCAAAATTTTGCGGTACGCGACAGCATTTCGCGGAGGCACAAATTCTCAGCGGACACGAACTTCAAAAGCCCTGAATATCAACTCTATGAAGTTGTATTCGCGTTCGCGTTCGAAATTTCGCGGCCCGCATTGATCTTACGCGGCCGCGCCCTTTTTTCGCTCTCAGCGGACCAGCTTCTGCAAAGACTCTTCGAAAGGTAAAAAGCGCGGACCGTAGTGGAATTCCACGGACCGCGCTCAAGTAAGTCGGTGGGACCACTTTTATGGATTATAAATAGAAGGTCTCAGTTCCTTTTACACTTTTCGAACTCTCCACTTTCACCGAAATACAGCACTATTCATCTTCTCTTCTTTGAACTTCACTCTCATCTTACTGATCAAGAGCTAGTTTTCTACTACAAATCTCACAACTGGTATGCTCGAATTTTTTTATTAATTTTAGTTCTTTATTTTCTTTTCATTTAGTTTTTTTTTTCTCTTTAATTAGGGTTAATCACTTGCATGTTCTCAAATTGATGCTAAAAATTCATGTGGGTATTGTTTAATGCCTAATGGGGGATAGGGTTATTCACTATGCTTGATGCACTTAGTGAAAACCCTAGATTTAATATTAGTCATCAGTACCCGTTGGGGTTGAACTCTGCTGTCCGCGGTCCTTTTTACGCGGTCTGCATCCATGTTGTTGCAAGAGCTGAGTTGGTTATAATTTCGCGGCCGTGATGATTTTTTGGCGGTCCGCGATTGACTTACGCGGTCGCGTCCAAAAATTCACGGTCCGTGCTCATAAGTTTCCGAGACTTCAACATTTGTTTACGCGGTCGCGGTCGCGGTCACTTTTACGCAGTCTGCATTTGTAGTTTCACGGTAGCGCCCATTGTTTCACGGTCGGCGAAAGTAAATTTTCAGAGATTCGGTAGTCTGATCCCAATCTCTTCACGACAGTGCTCCTTTACGCAGACCGCGATGGCCCTTACGCGGCCACGCCTATTTTTCCGCTATTACGCCCTTCTTTGAGAAACACTATTGCATTTCAACTACATTTCTTTAATGATACATTGAACCACAATACTAATGCTCTTTCATCGATTGTGTATGCAGATAATGGTGTGATCTCGTGGTGCTTCTGAAAAACCACAAGAGAGGGGAGAATCCTCCCGAGGCCGAGGCAAAGGGAAACAGATTGCACCCTTAGCACCTCAAAGGGTCATTGGCAAGAAGAAAACCCTTAGACCACCCACTCCCGACTCATCTGATACTAGTGAATACCTCCCACCCCGGGAGATTTCTGAAGGGGAAGTTGCACACCCTCAGCAAGAGGCCCAATCAAAACCTTACCGCCTTGTCAATGAATCTACCTCCTGGTCTGAGTAGTCTGATGGCTCAGAAGGAGGTAGTGAGACTTCAGCACCATCAGCTTCGCCTGCTGCTACTCCGGCCTCAACAATAGATGCTCCTATAAATCTTGATGAAGAAGATGTCCTGGATGACGGGAGAGGAGGTGATACCTAGATGGGTGGTGAGATCAAGAAATCCAGCAGTATGGGAAGATAGATTTGTCAGTGAAAAAGCCTACCACAAGTTTCGGGAATGGTGGCCACAAAGGTCACTCACCTCGAGAGGAAATTCATAGAAAGGGATCTTCTACCCCACAATCCCAATGTGAAGAAGCAATTTGATGAACGAATGGGGTGGAAATTATTCACTAGCAAGTTTTCGGAGGCCAATGAGTACCTAGTCAAAGAATTCTACGCCAATGTTTCCCACATAAAAAAGGCACCTATGTGACTAAGGTACAGAATCGGAAGATCAGATTCGATGGCTCGACTTTGAACTCATATGTCGGGTTCGATGATGTGGACGAATCCCTTTACTTGGAGAAGGTGGCATTAGATGAGGCAGCCCATCCTTGGCTTGCAGGGGTGATAGCCATCCCTGGGACAACTCCGGCTTGGCTTACACCTGGGGTCCAAATTGCTAGAAACACTCTGAGCTTTGAAGCAAAAGGGTGGCGCACCTTTGTTTGCAGCCGGCAAGACCCATCCCAGCATGACAGTGATATCCCAATCTCTCGGGCAATCGTTGTGGCTTCTATCATGGTGGGGTACCCGATAAATATGGGAAACATCATGGCCAGAATCATCACCAAAGATATTAGGAAGGAAGAAACATCATACCCCTACCCCAACTTCCTCACCATGTACTTAGAAGACCAAGGGGTAGAAGGGAGGGATTTTGACAAGAAAGTGAAGCCAAAAAGACCTTTCTCTTGGTACAGCCTTCAGGGAGCAGACAACCCCAAGTCCAAAGCCAAAGCCACTACCTCCACTGGCCAGTCTGAAGAGCCAAGGGTAGTGGCCACTGGGTCCGAGCCTTCCACAGCTGAAGGCTCATCTGCTGTCATGCCACCTCCTTCCTCAGGGCCATCTGTCTCTGCCCCATTATCGATGCCTTCCTCTTCAGCTTACCCTTAGACTGCACGCGAGTTAATCAAACTCTATCCAGCATCAACAACTGGATGCAGGAAGCTACATCAAAGATGTCTGTCTTATCCAGTGCGGTCACAGCATAGACAACTCCAGCATAGATTCAGCTACCTCCATCAGTGGAGGATTCCTTGAAGCAGATCCTGGACAATCAAAAGAAAATCTTAAGCATAGACAACTCCAGCATAGATTCAGCTACCTCCATCAGTGGAGGATTCCTTGAAGCAGATCCTGGACAATCAAAAGAAAATCTTCTAGAATCTGGCTACGCATGGGAAGGTGATCAAGGACTTGGGGAAGCAGGTCAAAAGGTTGAAGAATACTCAAGCTTACAAGGAGTCGATGGAGAAGCTAAATAAGAAGGTAGAGAAGCTCACTTCGGCCAGAGACCTCCCACTTGATTTACTTATGGAGGAGACTGCCCATGCAGCACAAACAACACAGGCATTCGAGCAGGAGGCTGACAGAGATCCCATGAGGGGATTTGTGGTGCCCCAGTCTAAGGACTTGGAGATACAAATATAGGATCCTGATGGAGTTGATGAGCGTACACAGTTCGAGGACTCATCTAGTGTGCCTGACCCCATGTAGACAGAGACCACATAGGGAGTTTTCTTTACTTTATATCATTCCCTGATTTATTTTTGCTTTTAGCATTGAGGACAATGCTAACTTCTATTTTGTGGGGTTGTATTATTTTGATTTGATGACTGGCTTGTAATAATTTTGATACTATTTTTCTTTATTTTTACTTTTCGTTATTTTTCACTTTTGGTATGTATATAACTTTACCATTCCATGTATATATTCATCCTCATTTTGTATATATTCGTTTCACTCCCTTATTGTATATATTCATTTTACTTTCCGTAGTTTATTTTATAACTTCTTTTGTAATTTTCTTTAATAGCTTAGCTTCTTATTTCCTTTAGTAGCTTATTTTTGAGTTTGTAGCTTATTTTTACATTTTTGCGTGATCAATAAGCCTTTAGTTTTCTTAATTCCACGGTTCTTTCCAAAGGTGGATATTGTGTGAACTGGGTGGCTCTTCCCAACGATGGATGGCGTGACAAACTTCTTAAGGGATTGCGTCTGTTTTTGTTTTTGTTTTTGTTTTGATATATAGTAGTAATGAATAAAAGTGTCTCAAGTAGGCTTCACTTGGTACTAACACATTTACTTGCGACCTCATGGTTAGAGACAAGTTGGTTGGAAAGAATAGCTCTGGTTGTGACCTTTAGACTTTTGAGTTGACTAAAACTATCATCAAGTGGTCTCTTTGAGCCATCTGTGATCTTTAGTCTTAGCTAGGGTTGTTGTGGGCCCTCGACTCTATTCTCTCTAACAATCTAGTAGCTTGAGAGGTGAGGTATTGAATTTCAAGTCCAAGTCTCGTGCCAATAAGTCTAGAACTTACCCTGAATGTTTGTCTAGGCGAAATCCTAAGTGTAGCTCAACTTGAGAAGTGATTGTAGGCTCTCATTGGTTCCATTTGAACTTTGAAAGCTTCCGTATCCTACCAATATAATATCCCTAGTCAACCCCTTTGAGCCTAAGCCTTTTTCATTCAATAGCCACATTACAAGCCTTTATCCGTCTTACAATGACCCTCTCTTGGCACACAATCTTCCCTTAGCATTCATGTTGAACAACAGGAAAAATCATAACTTTGGGGGAGAGACGAGGAACTTCAAGTGATGAAAGGTTCAAAGAACAAAAATAATTGATGAGAAAGAAAGGCAAAGAAAAGGATCAAAATTCAAAAACACATAGATCAAAAAGAAAGTAAAGGTTGAAGGGATTCAAAGAACGCAATGTTGAAAGGCAAGGAATGATGAAAAAAGGAGAAAAGTGATTGTCAAGAATAAGAAAGAGTGACAATGTGTCTATCTAATTCCCCTTAGGACGAATAAAATGACTCAAAGAGTCACGAAAGTACGAGCCAAAATGAGAAAATGGAGTGCTTAAGGAAAGCCCTATATGATTTCAAGTTGAGTGAGCTTACATTAGTGGCGAGTTACATAAGGGACAAGCCTATGGTACTTAGAGCTGGACTTGTGGCATTCCTTTGAGAGTGATGAGCGCACTTCTTCACAATCTTTGACTTGAGTGTTTCATTCTAAAAAAGTGAGATTTGCTGAAGGAGAGTAGAGGAGGAAGAGCCTGGGATCTACAATGACCTATGAGGGAGAGCGAACCTCCTTGATGAATTGAGTCAGCTCTTGATGCTCTTGTGTCATGCTAGAACTATAGAACTCAAAAGGTCGTAACATGATGTTGTTGATAATGCATTTGTGTTGAGGATAATCATTAGTACCAATTGATGCTTGATGAAGTCACCTTAGGACTACTGAAATTTTCATTTCTTTTTCTTGTGGAGGTGAGAATTAGCTTATTTTCTTGAGGACAAGAAAAAGCTTAAGTTAGGGGGAGTTGATAACTAGGGATTTTAGCCTATTATGTGCTCTCTTTTGCTTAGGTTTTGGGTCAAAAATTCATAAAGATATTCCCAAAAACTAACTTAATGTGCTTGCTTGCAGGGTTTGGTCAAAATGAGGCAAAGAAGACATAATCAACTCATGAAGGAGTCAAACTTGCACAAATCCAAGGCTGAGACTAGAGCGCTAAGAGCGGCAAAAAAGCGCGGCCGCGTAAGGACCACCGCTGAGGTGGCCACTATTACGCGGTCCGCGAAAGTAGATTCAGAGAAGCTTCTTTGAGTACTAAAATCACCACTGAATGTGAAATCTTTGGTGTGGCCGTGATGGGATTTTCCCTGAGAGCAGGGTTTGAGATTCAGAGACCCTGCAAGTTAGGCTTAACTAAAGACGCGGCCCGAGTCCAAATTACGTGGCCGTGAATTGATCTTACGTGGACGCAGTTGGAATTCAGCGGAGAGCACTTGACGAGGTTTAGAGGCTTTGCAACTTGAGCATAAATGAAGAACGCGGTCCGCGTCCAAATTATGCGGCTACGTAGGAAGCTTACGCGGACGCGATGGTTATTACGTTGTCAGCAAAACAGGGCCAAACCCAAGCCTAGAATTGAAGAAACACGGACAGCGCTCACTATTACGCGGGCGCGAAAGCCCAACCGCGGACGCGGTCAGAATTAGTCGTCTGCGAATCCTCCGCATGGGTATTTTTGTCTAAAAAATTTGGTTGTGTATAAATAGACCTTTTTGACATTTTTAGGGAAGTTTTGTTTTATCTGAGTACGTGAAACGGCTGGTGATCCCATTTTGGGCAATTTTAGAGTAGATTTACCTTCAAACTTTAGATTTTCATCTTGTACTTTAATATTATGGCTTATATTTTATTTTTATGTTTGATTTCTGCTGATATTATAAGTAGCTAACCCTACTATGGGTATTTAATGGATCTTGACTTTTAGGGCTTAAATGTTTATGGGTTAGTGATATTTAGCCTAATTTATGCTTCAATTGTAGAATTAGTGGTTGCAAACACTGATTCATGCCTTTCTGACTTAGGCTCTTCTTGAGAAAGAGAGACTAGGTCTAGGAAAATTAGGCTAACAAGGAATTGGGGTGAATTCAAGAGACTGATAGCCCCAATTAAAGGGTTAAACCAAGATATAGTAATACCCGACTTGGTCCAAATTCAAATGCATTGCATTAGCACCCATTTGAGCTTGAGAAAGCGAAATCGGGCAAAGTCACTCAAACTACCGAGAGGTATAGAGTGAGCAATTTTGTGTGATGATATATTACGACCCCAATCATAACAAGCTTGTCCTAAATTCTTGATACATATTAGATACTCACCTAGGTGGAAGTCACTTCCCTAGTGCCTTTTAATCCTTGAAAACTTTCACAAAATATTGTACTTAGATTACTCTTAGCATTCAATAGTACAAAATTAGAATAGAATCAATCACAACAATATTTAGAAGTGCAATTAGAAGCAACACCCACATCTAGATTAGTTAAATACCCGATTCCAAACCAAATTAACTCTATGTGGAAATCGATCCTAACCTCATCGGATAAAACTACATCAACCATTCCTCGCTACTATATAGTGGTGTAGGGTTGGAACCGATCAGTCCCGGTGGCATTGACTGGTAATGTTATCTCCCCCTTAGTGGTTTCACATGCCATGTTGAATCCATTTAGAACTCGGACTGCAAGCACGATTTGATCTTGTAGACCAAGTTGCTCTACAGCTCTCGACCAGATGATGTTGGCCGAGCTTCCTGGATAAACTAACACACACTTAACTCGAGATGTATTTATGAGTGCGGATATTACCAGTGCATCGTTGTGGTGTTACATGATCCCTTCTGCATCCTCTTCATTGAAAGAAAAGGCCCATTCTGGTATGTAATCTCTATTACATTTTTTCCTTGTGATGGACACTTTGGTGCGTTTCAACATTGGCCCTTGGGGGACATCGACTGCACCAATGGTTCGGTTAGTTTGTTAGAATCCCTGTTTCTAAAATGATTCTTCGCTCGGTCACGCAAAATTTCTCGAAGGTGCCTGTTGTTGAATAATCGGGCTACTTCCTCTCTCAATTGTCGCCAATCCTATGTTATGTGGCCACGAGTGCCATGATATTTGCACATTTGGTTAGGATCCCTTTGGGATGGATCTGATTGTAAAGGTTAAGGCCATTTGGTATCTTTGATGCGTCCGATAGCTGATACGATGGCAGTCGCATCAACATTAAATTTATAACCCAATGACCTTAGTGCTTTTTAGGCCGAATAGGCTTGTCGATGTCGTTATTGCTCATGAGTCCCCGAGTGCTCTGACCTCGATCATTTCTCCTTTTATTTCTCATAGAACTTTGCCCAGACCCACTTCTTCTTCGATCTCCATTATACGGATGGTACCGATCTCTGTTTGACCTAGGTTCATGGTCGATATCTCTCTTGATTCTGTCGACGGGTCTGACAGGATAAACGAACCCGGAAGAAGCCCAAGTTGATAATCTTCGACTCTGATTTTTGATTGATATTGGTTGTGCACATCGGCCCAAGTAACATGCGGGTACCAAGCTTCGAACGTTGAGTCCTTAGGTGAAAGCTTGAACGACCCAATCATCAGCGACCGGTGACAGGTCCATCCGTTCCATTTGAAACCAGGACACGAACTCTCTGAGAATTTCATTATCCTTCTGTTTTACTTCGAAAAGGTCTAACTTCCTGGTCTCGACCTTGATAGCCCCGGCGTGTGCCTTCACGAAAGAGTCTGCAAGCATAGCAAATGAGTCAATAGAATTAGGTGGTAAATTGTGATACCATATCATAGCTCCCTTTGACAGGGTCTCCCTGAATTTCTTTAGCAAGACATATTCGATCTCGTCCTCCTCCAAGTCGTTCCCTTTGATGGAACTTGTGTAGAAGGTAACATGCTCGTTTGGGTCGGTCGTTCCATTATACTTAGGAATTTCAGGCATGCGGAACTTCTTAGGGATCGGCTTGGGATCCGCGCTCAGAGGAAAAGGATTTTATACGAACTTCTTGGAGTCCAAGCCTTCAATATTGATGGTGCTTCTGGGATCTGATCAACCCTGGAATTGTAGGTTTCCACCTTCTTATCATTTCCTCGATTTTCTTCTCCCCCGATTCTATCCATTTAGTTAATTCTTCGAGCATCTTCATGATTACCGGATTGGTCCCCGACTCCTTCTCATTCAATCTCTTTGAGACCAGTGCATCCCTGTGTACAACTTCTCGGGATGGTTCTGGCTAAATCCTACTCGGCGCGCGGCCCTGGTTCTGACTGGCATTGACTGGTAATGTTATCTCCCCCTTAGTGGTTTCACATGCCATATTGAATCCATTTAGAACTCGGACTGCAGGCACGATTTGATCTTGTAGACCAAGTTGCTCTACAGCTCTCGACCAGATGATGTTGGCCGAGCTTCCTGGATAAAATAACACACACTTAACTCGAGATGTATTTATGAGTGCGGATATTACCAGTGCATCGTTGTGGTGTTGCATGATCCCTTCTGCATCCTCTTCATTGAAAGAAAAGGCCCCTTCTGGTATGTAATCTCGATTACATTTTTTCCTTGTGATGGACACTTTGGTGCGTTTCAACATCGGCCCTTGGGGGACATCGACTGCACCAATGGTTCGGTTAGTTTGTTAGAATTCCTGTTTCTAAAATGATTCTTGGCTCGGTCACTCAAAAATTCTCGAAGGTGCCTGTTGTTGAATAATCGGGCTACTTCCTCTCTCAAATGTCGCCAATCCTATGTTATGTGGCCACGAGTGCCATGATATTTGCACATTTGGTTAGGATCCCTTTGGGCTGGATCTAATTGTAAAGGTTAAGGCCATTTGGTATCTTTGATGCGTCCGATAGCTAATACGATGGCAGCCGCATCAACATTAAAGTTATAACCCAATAACCTTGGTGCTTTTTAGGCCGAATAGGCTTGTCGATGTCGTTATTTCTCATGAGTCCCCGAGTGCTCTGACCTCGATCATTTCTCCTTTTATTTCGCATAGAACATTGCCCAGACCCACTTCTTCTTCGATCTCCATTATACGGATGGTACCGATCTCTGTTTGACCTAGGTTCACGGTCGATATCTCTCTTGATTCTGTCGATGGGTCTGACAGGATAAACGAACCCGGAAGAAGCCCAAGTTGATAATCTTCGACTCTGATTTTTGATTGATATTGGTTGTGCACATCGGCCCAAATAACATGCGGGTACCAAGCTTCGAACGTTGAGTCCTTGGGTGAAAGCTTGAACGACCCAATCATCAGCGACCAGTGACAGGTCCATCCGTTCCATTTGAAACCAGGACACGAACTCTCTGAGAATTTCATTATCCTTCTGTTTTACTTCGAAAAGGTCTAACTTCCTGGTCTCGACCTTGATAGCCCCGGCGTGTGCCTTCACGAAAGAGTCTGCAAGCATAGCAAATGAGTCAATAGAATTAGGTGGTAAATTGTGATACCATATCATAGCTCCCTTTGACAGGGTCTCCCCGAATTTCTTTAGCAAGACATATTCGATCTCGTCCTCCTCCAAGTCGTTCCCTTTGATGGCGCTTGTGTAGAAGGTAACATGCTCGTTTGGGTCGGCCGTTCCATTATACTTAGGAATTTCAGGCATGCGGAACTTCTTAGGGATCGGCTTGGGATCCGCGCTCAGAGGAAAAGGATTTTATACGAACTTCTTGGAGTCCAAGCCTTCAATATCGATGGTGCTTCTGGGATCTGATCAACCCTGGAATTGTAGGTTTCCACCTTTTTATCATTTCCTCGATTTTCTTCTCCCCCTATTCTATCCATTTAGTTAATTCTTCGAGCATCTTCATGATTACCGGATTGGTCCCCGACTCCTTCTCATTCAATCTCTTTGAGACCAGTGCATCCCTGTGTACAACTTCTCGGGATGGTTCTGGCTTAATCCTACTCGGCGCGCGGCCCTGGTTCTGGAGTTAGGCTATTGCAGCCTGTTGAGCCTGTAACATTTCGAAGATTACCCGCAAGTTGATTCTACCATCTTCACCGTCGTGTGTGCTTTGTATAGCCGATCGAACATTTCTGCAGACGCTGTCTTCAGGATCGGTGGGCGAATTTGCGTTGATAGCCACATGTGAGCTAATGTCGATAGGGTCTGCGGCCGGGACTCCGCCGAGGTCGACTAGGGGCACCTCATTTCCGGGTACTACATTGTAATTTTTGCCATGGTGGCCAGACTCATTGTCAACATGTAAGGGTGCTTATTGAGAGTTCGACATTTTTAGTTTTAACCTGAAATCAGAGACACTTCAAAGAACAAGTTAAAATAGTGTGCGTTATGGAAATTGTATCAAATAACCACTATTATCTTTAGCCCCACGGTGAATGCCAAACTGTTTACCATAAAAATCGGATAATAATTAAATTTGTAAGTCGTTTTAATGATACGTGGATTAAATTGACACAAGGCGATAAGTTATATCGTAATTGAGATAAAGTAAGATAAAATAAATTCAAACCATACGAATTAGACAGTGACAGCCTTGGGGGAGGGTCGCCCTTGAAAAGAATGCACTTCGATCAGTGTCAAGACACAACTGAATAAGGATTTAAAGAGAAAAATAACAGTAGATTGCTTCTGAATGATTGTTATAATGTGTTTTACAAGTAATCAAACCCCCTTTAAATAGTAGGGGAGTCCTACTTTAGGTACAATTCTATAAAAATAAAAATCTCCTGATTTGTTGATTTGTTGATTTGCCGATTTGCCGGTTCCCTATTGATACGTGCCGAAATCCCCCGCCGTAACACCCGACCGATCACGGATATTTTGGTCTTCTGTTATTTCGATCTCCTGTTGGTTATACTGGCAATGTTTCCTCGAGCTTGTTCGGGGTCAGGGTCGATTCCCAGATCATGGGTTCAATGTTCTCGAGGACGGGAAATTTGACCTCGTGTTCCGGTTCGATAGGACTCGGGGTCGATCTTCAATCCCTCACGTTCTGAGCCTGATCTGTCATGTAGTAGACGAGCCCGGTCTTGACCGTATACACAGGTGAAAGCATGTAACCAAAGGAAACCTACTGAATTAATAAGTATATGATGTTGGCAGTTCTTCAAAGAAAAATAATTAGTGAAATGCGAATCATGTATAGAAATTGTGTGACCTTTCTCATTTAAATGTTTGAACATTCAGAGATATCAAATTTTTATTCACAATCTATGTTAATAGTATAAAGTATTTAAAACTTTATAGTCAACAAAACAAATACTATGATTCTCAAATAGCCATATGTTATTCTTCCTGAAATGAAGGGAGTAGTTTACAAGCTCATACGTTTCTTTGTTGTTTATTTTGAATGAAGTCGCCTATTACTGAACTTCTCTTGTCATTTGGATTTAGGAGGCTCAGTTGATGGATCGGTCCTATGATTTTACTGAAGACCACTCTTTCATTTACCTTCTTCACATGTTTAAAGTGTGGACGCGATTAAGAGAATTAAGAATTTCTTGAACAGATGTTGTACAAAAAAAGTCAAGAACTTGTCTTTAAGAAAAGAAAAGATATTTTTCTAAAAATGCTACAACTTGAAACATTTATTAATGAAACTTTGTTTTACATGTGGAATGTATAAAACTATTTAAAAACTACACAGCTAGTGCACTCTTAAACAACTGTATTTATGGAGTACTACTATTTTGAACAGAGAACTTTGAGCACATTCCCTCTGGAATAGGAAAACCTGAGAAGCATGAAACTCATCAAATATCTTCTGAAAAGAAAGATGCGTATACGCCAATAACAAAGGTCCTACATGCATGAATATTCTCTCCTCTTTTATTTTATATACGTCTTAATTAAAAAGACTTTCCCGCAACAAAGAAGTAGAGACGGCCAAATTACCAAGTCCAAGTCCAATGGATGTGAGAAATTAGCATTTTGTTTGATTATAATTAATTAGTTGTACCTGTTCTGGCTGAGTAGCATTTCTTCTCTATACTTCGTGTTTCACATGTTTGCTTAGAACCCAGTGTTTACCGTAAACAACTTTTCTAATCCGTAAAAGGTAGAGGTAAGGATAGAAACTATCCTTTCCAGGTCGAGTTTGTTGTTATTGTTGTAAATTATCAAATTGTATACGTTTAAAATCGCACCCATCTGATTTTACTATTTGATCGAGACTAGGAAGTTGCATCGAAGGTTGACTTCCACTCAATCACGAGGATAAGGTACCGCATTCAGAATCGAAGTACCTGTCGGGATTGAGGATGGTAGAAACCGAAGCCAAATGAGACAGCAAAATAACGTAAAAGCGAGATATCCGTGACTGGTCGAGAATCACGGCGTAAATCTCGGAATGGATCAAATCAGAAGCGGTTAATCAGTTAATCATGGGATTTACTTGTTTAATTAGAGTTATACCATAAGTAGAATTCTTCTACTATATAAAGGGGAGTTCTAATCATTTGTAAGGCATCATTATTCACAGTGATTAAAGCAATATTATTCTTTCTTTCTCGTTTACATTATTGTGCATCGGTTTATTCTATTTTCCCACTGTTCTCACACCTATCAGTTCGAGAGTACTTCGACTCAAGGGTTGAGTTCTGTCTGAACAATTGGTTTGCTTTACTTATAATTCAATTATATCATTTATCTAAATATTTATCAATTGGTGTTGAGTGAAATCACATATCCTTAAAACAACAATATAAGTTTAATGTTATCCAAATTTTAGGATAAACAGTTCACCGTGGGGCTAATGATAATAGTGATTGCTTAATATGATTCCGATAACACACACTACTTTACGCTTGTTCTTGTAAGTGTTTTTGTTTTCAGGATAAAACATGTCAAACTCACAAATAGCACCCACACATGGTGACAACGACCTCGGATTTCACGGGGAAAACGATAATATAGGTGTCCCAGGGGTCGAGGTTCCTCAGACTGATCTCAAGGAAGCACCAATTGTCAATCACATCGACGTCAGCTCACGTATCGCCCTAAATGCAAATTTGAGCACTGATCCCGAAGGTAGCTTACGCAGGGAAGGCCGATCTGGTAGTCGAGGTACGCATGGCGGAGGAGATGGTGGAGTCAGCCTCCAATTGATATTCGAAATGCTATAGGCTCAACAAGGCGCTATAACACAACTGCAAAACAGCACCGAACGCCGAGTGGGGTCGAACCAAAAGTCGTTCATAGAACAGAGCCAGTGCTGGAAAGATCGAATGCCAACGAATCGGGGACTGACCCCACCGTAATGAAGATGCTCGAGGAGCTCACAAAACGAATTGAATCGGGAGAAAAAAAATCGAGGCAAATGATAAGAAAGTAGAGACATACAATTCTCGGGTTGACCAAATACCGGGAGCACCGCCGATTTAAAAGGTATGGACTCAAAGAAGTTTTTGCAGAAGTCATTCCCCCCAAGTGCGGCTCCGAAGCACATTCCGAAGAAATTTCGCACGCCAGAAATCCCTAAGTACTATGGGACCAATAATTATGCCCAACTATGCCTTATAAAAAGTACTAAGCGGTCGCTGCAAATATAATACGGTCTAAGAGTCCGGAGTCGAATTCCACAGAGAACTAAGGTTTCGTCATAATTGATCAATATCGTTATGAAGACAAGTTCGAATAAATTTCTAAGTTATAAAGATTAAGATTCTTATATCTAACTAATTAACTAAGAAACTAAAGCAGTAAATTAATAACTAAAGATACTAAGGGTTGGAGATTAAATTTAGGAGGTCTAGAGTTATGATTTCCCCAAATATTGGAATCCTTCCCACTATGTTCCCTACAATTTCGCCTATGTATTCTCTACTGATCGTGAGCATTTTAGGTGACATAATTCTCTCTCGAGCAACTACAATAATTTACTAGACATATTCTCTCGAACTACGCTAGTTGGCTTTATCTAACCGCTCATTATGACCACGTCAAGGCTTTGTTATTTCTATACCTATCTTTAAACCCGCTGTATTGATTTCACATACGTTAGGAGTGACGTTGTTCAACAACCACCTAAATATATATCTTTTATCAAGAAACACATAATAAATAGGCACAGTCAATCAATGTCCATTCAATCAACTGAAATAAGCATGTAGTTGAACAAATAGACAAATTCAAAGGTTAAATTATATTAAAACATAAGAAAGAATTCATCCTCCAAGAGGTTCCATCAAAACCCTAGATAACAATTTAGCTAATCATAATAGTATGCATAACTACAATACTAGAATTCATAACCAATAATATAAATAGGAAGAAGGAATTGAAAAACTTGTAGAAGAATTCCCCATCTTGCTCCTATTGTGTCTCTGCCTCCTTAGGTCTAAAGTGTGTCAAAAGTCCTCAAAATACCTTTTTCTATGTATATTAACCAAGTAGGGTCGGGCCCAAATAATTATACATTCTCCTACTTAAAAAAGGAAACTTTCTACCGGAAAAAATGTGCACGGTCGCGCACCTGGAAGGGTGTCCGCGCACTTGGCCGCGCACATTTCATACTTTCTGCCCCATTTGCGCGGTCAGTGCGCGGCCGCACACTTGCCGCGAAATTTTCACCCTGTTCTGTTTGTAATTTTGACAAACATAAAACATGCAAGTTTTAGACGTTTGAATTAGCTTTCCTACCATATATTGTGGAGCCCAAATGGAGTTCTGATTGAAAATTTATGTGCATTTTACTAGACAGTGCGCAATATTCCTACTCGATTCTTCGTTCATTCTTAACTATCATCCATTGATCCTCGAACATGATCCCGGCTTACTTCCTTGGTCTTTTACTCAGACTTCAAAGATCCAAATCACATGAATTCATTCAGTAACATTTACATAGCTCGGAATAACTCCTACAAGGCATAAAACACATAGTTAGTGCAAAATACTAGCGATTAAAGTTCAAAGTCAATTAAAGTGCAGTAAATTAGAGTGTTATAAGCGACTAAAATACATAATTATAGCCTATCATCAACACTCCATACTTAAATCGTTGCTCGTCTACGAGTAATCAAACTACACTTTATATAGACACGAACTTTTTAAACAATTCTCCTAACTCATCACACCAAGAATACTTAAAATAGACTAAGCACAAAAGCGTAACATCTTCACCTCAAGATTTGACTTACAAGCACCACGCATTATTCACAACTCACCAACTTACTCTAACATAGAGGTCACTGACATTATCTTTCCTTCATGAATCAAGTTCCCTCACACAACAAAAGAGAGTAGTTCCACACAATAAAATTTAAGAACACTTAGGAACTCAAGATAGAAGAATTCACTCACTCTCAGAAATAACATTCATATGCCATAAAAGATGCATCATAGGCTTGCCCGTGGTGTACTGTTCTGCTAATCGAGCTCATTCAATCTAGGATCAAGTAGGACTTTATTTGATTGTAATGTAGGCCGCGGAATTGGTAGGATACATTTAGATATAAGAGTGACAACACCTGCATAACCACTTTAATACATATACTTTAACATTCAAACCACATACTTATGTCAAACAAAACTCCACCTTCACATTAATGTATATTACCCCATGCTTCTTTAAGCACAATTACATCAAGAGTCACCACTTATTAAGGAATTTTTTTGACAGCAATACAACTATTTTTTCCTTTTCTTTTTTTTTTTTAAATTCAAATGGCTCTTACTTTTTCAAAACAGTGCACGTTTCTCCTTATTTCATTAGTTCCACTCAAAAGTCAAACCAACCACCTCACGCTTTAACTTTTACACAGTTCATAACAATTCAAGTGCTCATGAGAGATTAGAAGGTTCAAATAGATGGTTAATTCAAACAAATGGGTAATGCTTGTAATATGGTTGCCAAAGAAATAGGATTACAGGCTCAAAGGGGTTAACTACAATACATAACAATTAGGCGGGTAAAATCTATATATGGCTCAACAAAGAAACGCCTATATCACTTCCAAGACTGAACAAAATTACTATTTCACTTTGCAAACACACGGAGCAAGTTCTAGACATCAAATGCAATGCACATAATAACACACAAACCTCACATATGGCACATAACTCACTCAGGATTGGTTTCATCAAGATACTCTAGTCAAAGCAGTTAAGTAAAGTTAAGCTTATACAATTTAAGGTACTTATACAAGAGTCAAAAATGAGCTTAAGCGTCACAACCAAAGTACTCACTATTCTCAAGGCATAACAAAGTTAAGAGATATTGCTTCAATTCAATTCATCTCGTACTGGCTCCTACTCCTAAAAAAGATAAAACTAACTACCACCCGGTTCAAACAAAACCCTTGGAAAAGAACTGCGGTACAATTAATATTGAGTGAAATCACATATTCTTAAAACTACACTATAAACTTAGTTGTTATCCAAATTTTAAGGTAAACACAAATGTTTACGATCTCAGGAGCAGTGATGAAGCCACATTTTCCTGGTAATCAGAGGTGAAACTGTTCTTCTACATACTGATAGTTAAATTCTACAAAAACAAAAACCAAAAGAAAAAATCAGTATAATCGCAAAAGAAAAGAAAAATGTAACAAAACGCCTCCACCAACCAAGTTACCAAGATTGAAGAAGCATTATTGGTAGTCATGAGCTAAACTGCTAAAGCAAAGGACAAGAACTCTGTTAACTTATTCTCTCACAGTGCATAGAGCTGCGACAAAATGGACGTCGGCACTCTGTTTATTCTTTGCTTAGATCTTCGCTTCCCTCTAATCACGTGGCTTGGCCGACAAGTTCAATAATCCGAGACCGATTTGCCTTTAATTTCAACTTTTCTCTAATAACTTTGATTATACGCATGAGAGCCTTTACTGTGTACGTGAGTCGTGACTAATGTGACACATGAGCTCTGTTGTGAATTAAGTGTAAGAAAACCGAGTTTATGTTATTAAATATTTTGTTTATATATTAATATTCGAATTTGATGATAATTTATAAATATGATTCCGATTATAAGTGTGATAATTAATTATTGGGCTCTGCAATATTTAATGTGATTGATGGGTCTAGTGTGACGGTAAGTGCAGGCTCAACAGTCAAACCGATAAAACACGTAATGAGTGGACCACTAGAATTTCATTAATTGCAGCTAGATACCCTCTCTAGCCCTTATATGAACACACTATCAGAATTCTTTCATATCATGTATTGTGGGTGGTAGGTGTCTTAAAGAAAGAATATTAGAGAGGAAGACCTAATCGTTCGCCGATCCACGGTATGATTCAAATAGGTACGCCATTGTTCTTGCTCATTCAAATTATATTATGTCATAATATCATATTTGATCTTGGATAATATTATGCTAATTTTCGTACAATAAGCATTTCTATTTTCTGGAGAATACTTATTAGATACTACTAGAAAATAGTCTCCTCGATAATAAGTCTAGAGAAGTCTAACTTTTGTTTACTGTAAGTACAAATTTTATACACAATAATCAGTCTATGTATAAACCATTAATACTACATGACACAAAAAAGTTTTACCACAACAATCTTACATGCTTCCAGAAAAGGTAAAAATGAAACAACACGTGGCTTCAGAGATAGAGTCAGAGTATAAAGTTAAAAGGTTCGAAATTTTAATCCTTTTGAACTACTGAATTCTAAATTAATAATATATATATAATAAAAATTTTAAAGTACATATTAGAGTTTGAAATAAAGCTATTGACTTGTATATTTCGGTGATTAATTCATCGAGAACAAGAAAATATATGGCACAACCCTTAGTCACGTTGCAAATACTCTTTACCCACAGCGTCCCAATGGGTTGGGTGGTCTGTCCCAATGCGAAAAACTTGAATTTGGCCCCTACAGCAGCATGTCCTCCACCACAAATCCCGTGCATATATACCACGTGAACTCTATCTTTCCGAAGCACATCATGTAAATGTAATGACTTCACATATTTTAGAACTCTACGGTCCCACTCTCAACCCATCATAATTAGATGCCCTCACCACTCACATAATTATTTCCGCCAAAATCAATGACGTTGAACTTTTTCTTCCCAAAATTTAAGGTTTGGTACCGAACGCAAGCTCTTACCAGTGCGTATATATATATATATATATATATATATATATATATATATATATATATATATATATATATATGTATACTCTCTTCGTTCACATATACTTGTTCACCGTTAATTTTGCATATCGTTTAACAAATAATAAATAAAGTATATAATTTATCATGACACTTATATTAATTAATGTATATATTTAATAAATTTGAAAAAATAATTTAAAATAAATAATTAATATTATGGGTATAATAAGAAAAAATACATTATTTTATCTTGATATGTGAAAACTGACAAATAAAAGTAAAAATATATTTTTAAAATACTGGATAACTAAAAGTGAACGGATGAAGTATTGTATCTAAAGGTAAGGACGAGTAGTAAAAGTAATAAGTGATATAAATAATTTAAAAAAATAAAACAAATAATCTGGTAAAATAGATTAAAACACGCTAATAATGTAAGGATTTTTTTTATTCACAGGGAATATACCCTAAGAATCGTTTGGATCGAAGACAAGTTATACATAAATTATAATGCAGGGATCGTATTAGTAATGTATCAGTTAATAATACGGAAATTAATAATACATGAATTATTTCTTGTTGGGTGTTTAGTTCATTGCATTAAAATGGAGTACACAAAGTATCATCGCATTTTTATTTACTTTTTAAACTAAATAAATAATAAATTTGCAATTATATCCTTGGATATTTTGTCTTCATAGGCTTTTAGAAAGAAAAAGAAAAAGTTGTCATTTTGGTGCTTTATCCATGTATAGCTTATACATGGAATTGTTGTTCAATATTGGTGGTAGGATAAGATAATATACCAATTTGCAAGGGCAGATTTATAGCTCCAACTATTGGGGCATGTGACCCATGATCTCACCATCAACCTAGATATTTTATGTACGTATTTTTTAAAATTAATTTAATATTATGTGTTAGTATTCATGTCCAAAAAGTTTGAATGATGCACTTCATTGAATATTAGGTTATTTACTTTATGGAACAAGGATTGATCCTCACTTTATTTTTTTTTATTTTTTTAAGTGATGTATTCATGTTCAATAAATTCTAAATCCATCTTTGCTAATTAATGTATAAAGAAATACATAAATTAGTTATCCAAATTTAATATAACAACCAAATAATGTATTATCTGAATACAAACTCTTACACCATGATTAATTGCTTTATACCTAATACCAAACCACACCAAAGTCGTATGGTTATATAGAAGGATGGGCTTTAGATTCCTTTGACAAATGCGTGGCCTAAGTGCGGATTTTTTCTTTTTTCTTTTTTCTTTTTTCTTTTTTATGAAAAGGAATTTTGTAAAGTGAGAAAGAGAGAGGTCCACGAAATGGAATGGGAATACTGGCAAAGCCTACTCAGAGTGTACGGACATGGGACCCATCTTCAGGTGGAGGCTTTCACGTTTATGTGTAGAGAATTCCCACTAACAAAAAAAGGCACTAAACCAGTAGATATTTTAATGGTAAAAGCTACCTAAACCAATAAACTTACATGCTAATAGATTTAATGAAATGAAACTTATATTATCTATCTATCTATATTATTATAAAAGTATGAATACAATATCAAATTATTAAAATAATTTTATAATATTAAAAATAATAAAAAGGTATAATCGAAATTCTAGATATTAGCCTTATATCATATTAGTTTTAGGACATAATACTATATGTTTGGATCCTACATGATTACCTTTAGGACTCCTATTAGTATAATTAATTTTGGATTTTCTAATTGTTACGACCCGAAATCTCACCATCGGGACCGTGATGGCGTTTAACGTTGAACCTGCTAGACAAGCCAACGTTCTGGTTAACATGCTTATTTCCTTATTATTAGGCATTTAACAAAAAAGCGATAAGCGAGAATAAGTTTAAATAAAAATACGTAAGCTATGAAATATAACATCAAGTACCTGATACAAAAAAAAATCCTTAGTAACAGCCCAGAACTGGTACCACAAATTCACGGACTGTCTAAGGATACTAAAAACAAAGTCTGAATAAACAATAACACTGTCTCAGAAATACAAGAGAAGACAAAAAGAGAAGGAATGAGATAGGAGGTGACGCCAAGGCCTGTGGACGGCTGCAGGACTACCTCAGTGTCGGCTGTAGACTGAAGGATACTCCCTCAATCACTGTCCACCGGATCCGGTACCATAATCTGCACAACATAAAGAAGTGCAAGGTGTAGCATCAGTACAACTGACCCCATGTACTAAGTAAGTGCCGAGCCTAACCTCGGCAAAGTAGTGACGAGGCTAGGACACGACAAATAATAAACACCTGTGCAATTAATTAATATATAACAGAAGTAACGGCAGGAAGTAAACAGCTAAGTACAAATACGGGGAAAACATGCTGGGTACAAAGGGGAAAACACTTATTGAGTAACAGAACATGGAAACCGTCTAAGTATCAAAATAACAACAGAGAACAAACAAGTGCACGGCATCACCCTTCGTGCTTTTACCTCACAATATCATGGCACAAAATTATCCTTCGTGCATTATCTCTCATATCATGGCACGACATCACCCTTCGTGCTTTTAATAACCATATCGGCACGGCATTAACCTTCATGCTTTTATAATATAAAAGCATGGCACGACATCACCCTTCATGCTTTACACTCTTATCCTCACAATGCAATAAATAAATACACGGCATCACCCTTCGTGCTTTACACTCTTCCTCACACAAACAATAACCAGAATAACAATTTGGCAAGGAAGAACCACAATACAAACCATAATTTACAACATCCCGGCAAGGGAACAATAACAGAAATATCACCGTACCGGCAAGGGACACAGCTATAACCAATCTCACTGAATGTACAACATAACCGAATAATTCTCAACCGAATAACTAATCAACAGTGTTCACAACCAAGTATTTCCAACAATTGAATAATCTCCAAAATGAAATCTACTTCATAACATAGTGGATATCGAAGAAAAACACATATACCATAAGATATGACTCACGGGCATGCTTGACAACAAGGTATAGGTACTCGTCACCTCATCTATACATTGAACATGATAATAACACGTAGCACATATGACTCAACACATATTCCCTCAAGCTAAGGTTAGGCCAAACACTTACCTCGACTCCAAGAATCCAAATCAAGCCTCTAGCACCGCTTTTCCTTTCGAACCTGACTCCAAATCAATGTTATCTAGACATAATTGACTTAACAACATCAATAAATTCTTAACAATTCAATTCCAATGCTTAAATATAGAATTCCCAACTTTCTTTCCAAAATTTAAAAAATCGACCCCGGGCCCGCTTGGTTCAAACACGAGGTTCGGACCAAAACCCGATCACCATTCACCCACGAGTCCGAATATATAATTTATTTTGAAATCCGACCCCAAAACGAGGTCAAATTCCCAAATAATCAAAAAGCTCTAACTTTACCCAAAACCCTAATTTTCTACCCTTAATCACATGTTTTTAGGCCTAGAATCTAGTGGGTGTTGATACAAATGGAAGAAAACGAGGTTAGGATTACATACCTATGAAGCTATGGTGAAGAGGTTCTTCAAAAATCGCCCAAAGAGGTGTGGAGAAGAAGAAGTTGTGAAAAATGGGTTCAATCCCGTAAGTGTTATGTTTTTGGGACTTTAAAATAGTTGGGCGTTATTGTCTTACGCGATCGCGACAGGCCTACTATGATCGCGTAGAGTTCTAAACCTGGTCCATCACGATCGCGACCAAGAGACCGCGTTCGCGTAGAGTACTAGCTACCCAGCCCCCAGCCCCACATTTGCACTACGCATTCGCGTGAGTCCCTTCGCGTTCGCGTAAAGCACTGCCCCCCAGGCTCCGCGATCGTGACCAAGGCTCTGCGTTCACATAGGGTAAAATCCTGCCCTTACCTATTTTTACATCGCGATCGCGTGACTTGCACTGCGATCGCGAAGGTCTAAGACCTGAACACCAGAAACCAGCATTTGACACCAGATTTTTTCTAAGTTTTTGCACCCCGACACCTACGCGAAACTCGCTCGAGCCCTCAGGGCTCTAAACCAATCATGCACACAACCTCAAAAACATATTACGGACTATTCGTATAATCAAATCACCAAAATAACGTCGTACACATCGGATTAAACCTCAAAATCAAAGAAATTCTTTTAAACTTCTAAATTTTTCATTTTCGATCCGAATCACGTCAAACTAAGTCTGTTTCCCACCAAATTTCAAAGATAACACATATAAGACATATTGAACCTGTTCCGGGCACCGAAACCATAATACGGGCCCGGTATCACAGGTTTCACATCAAATCTCATAAAAATTTTATATTTTTCAGAAAATAATTTTCTTTAAAAATTCATTCCTCGGACTTGGGACCCCAGAATTCGATTCCGGGCATACGCCCAAGTCCCATATTTTTCTACGGACCCTCCGGGACCGTCAAATCACGGATCCGGGTTCGTTTACCAAAAATATTGATCAAAGCCAACTTTATGCAAATTTCAACACAAAAATATCATGTTTAAACATAACGGCTTCCCTGCTATACGCCGGGCTGTGCATGCAAATCGAGGTGAGATATAATGAGGTTTTCACTGACCTTTTGGGTCATCACAATCTCCACCTCTAAAATAATTGTGGGTCCTCGAACGGACATAGAATGGTACCTGAATCGGGGAAAAGATGGGAATATCGGTTTCGCATATCGGACTCGGACTCCCAGGTAGCTGCCTCAACAAGCTGACCTCTCCACTGAACACGAACCGAAGGATAACTCTTCGATCTCAACTGACGAACCTGCCGAGCTAATATGGCTACCGGCTCCTCCTTATAAGTCAAATCCTTGTCCAACTGGAAACCGCTGAAGTCAAGTACATGAGAGGGATCGGCAATATACCTCCGAAGCATAGATACATGAAACACCGGGTGCACGACTAATAAACTAGGTGGCAAAGCAAGTCTGTAGGCCACCTCTCCCACCTTGTCTAGAATCTCAAATGGACCAATGTACCTAGGGCTCAACTTGTGTTTCTTTCCGAACCTCATCACGCCCTTCATGGGCGATTTCGAAGAAATACCCAGTCCCCTATCATGAACGCCAAATCACGAACTCTGCGATCTGCATAACTCTTTTGCCTGGACTGAGCTGTGCGAAGTCTATCCTGAATGATCTTCACCTTGTCCAAGGCATCCTGGACTAACTCTAAACCCAACAATCTAGCCTCTCCTAGCTCGAACCACCCGACTGGCGACCGACACCGCCAACCATACAATGCCTCATACGGAGCCATCTGAATGCTCGACTGATAGCTGTTGTTGTAGGCAAACTCAGCTAAAGGCAAGAACCGATCCCATGAACCTCTAAAGTCAATGACACATGCCCGCAACATATTCTCCAAAATCTGAATAGTACGCTCGGACTGTCCGTCCGTTTGAGGATGAAATGTTGTGCTCAAATCAACACGTGTGCAACTCACACTGAAATACTCTCCAGAAATGGGAGGTAAACTAAGTACCTCGGTCAAATATAATGGACACGGGCACACCATGCAGGCGAACAATCTCCCTGATGTAGATCTTTGCCAACTTCTCCGAAGAATACGAAACTGATACAGGAATGAAGTGTGCTGACCTGGTCAGCCTATCCACAATGACCCACACCGCATCAAACGTCCTCTAAGTCCGTGGGAGTCCAACTACAAATCTATGGTGATACGCTCCCACTTCCACTCGGGAAGCTCAATCTGCTGCATCACACCACCGGATCTCTGGTGCTCGTACTTAACCTGCTGACAGTTCAAGCACCGAGCTACATATTCCACAATGTCTTTCTTCATCCTTCGCCACCAATAATGTTGCCGCAAGTCCTGATACATCTTTGCGGCGCCCGGATGAATGGAATACCGGGAACTATGGGCCTCCTGCAAGATCAACTTACGAATACCATCAGCATCAGGCACACAAATATGGCCCTGCATTCTCAAGACTCCATCACCATCAACTGTAACCTGCTTGGCACCTCCGTGCCGGATTGTATCTCTAAGAACACATAAATGGCGATAATCATATTTCCTGTCCCAAATACGATCATACAATGAAGAACGGGCAACAGTATGAGCCAAAACACTGCCAGTCTGAGAAACCTCCAATCTCATGAATCGATTGGCCAAAGCCTGAACATCTAAAGCAAGGGGTCGCTCCTCGACCGGTATATAAGCAAGACTACCTATACTGGCTGACTTCCGGCTCAAAGCATCGGCCACCACATTGGCCTTCCCCGAATGATATAAGATGGTAATGTCATGGTCCTTCAACAACTCTAACCATCTCCTCTGCCTCATATTCAACTCCTTCTGCTTGAAAAAATACTGAAAACTCTTATGATCCGTGAACACCTCACATGGCACCCCATACAGATAATGCCTCCAAATCTTCAACGCATGAACAATAGCTGCTAACTCTAAATCAAGAACTGGATAGTTCTTCTCATGAACCTTCAACTGACGTGAAACATAAGCTATAACCTTTCCATCCTGCATCAACACTGCACCAAGTCCTACCCATGAAGCATCACAATACACGGTATAAGGCCCTGGACCCGTGGGCAAAACTAACACTGGTGTCGTGGTCAAGGTTGTCTTGAGCTTCTGAAAGCTTGCCTCACACTCATCTGACCACCTGAACGGGCACCCTAGTCAACTTGGTCATCGAGGCTGCAATAGATGAAAATATGATCACGCTCAACTATGTTTAATAAAAGACTAAGCGGGCGTTGCAAATATAATCCGGGGTATTATGCCCAGAGTCGATCCCACAGGGAATTTACGTATCAAGCAAACTGTTAGAATACTCAACTGTCACTTGATGTTATTTAAATTACTAAAACTAAAGATTAAAACTAAAGATTAACTACGCTAATGTGTAAACAATTGTAATAAAGATCTAAGGTTATGGTTTCCCCCGTCGGTGAATTTACTTCTCGGATACTTCATATAGCTTGATTAGTTGTCTCTATCAATCATGAACACTCTATCTACCATAAATCTCTCTCAAGTAATTATGATAATTTACTAGACGCACTCTCTCAAGTTACGCTAGCTAGATTGCATTACAGTTCACTTTAGATTGCACCCGAGGTATCGTTATCTCTAATCCAACCTCTAAACCCTCGGTTATGACTTTCATCTATACTCCAGGAGTGATGTTGTTCAAACAACTACCTAAATATGAACTCTCTCTCAAGTAAATACATAATAAATAGGCATAANTAACACAATAAGTTCATCCCTCAACGGGTTCTACCAAAACCCTAGATTAAAGAAGTTAGCTAAACATGTTCAAAAGAATCAAATCTAAAATAACTTGCATAATTAAACTACAAAGTAATGAAGAAAATCTGTACAAATTGATGTCTTGCCGTCCGAATCCCTTCTAATATCCTCTAAGTTGTGTTTTTGGGGTCTATTTATATGTTTAGGACAAACCCTAAACGTGTAGGAGACTTCTACTCCAACCGGGAAAAACTTAAACTCGTCAAAACTCGGAATTGACCGGAATAAGGGACCCGTGCATTTGGGCTCAAACGCGCCCCTAAGGCCAGGGCAGGCCTGGGGGAGTAAATCAAAATATCATCAATGAAAACAATCACAAATGAGTCAAAATAGGGCCTAAACACTCAGTTCATCAACTCCATAAAAGCAGCGGGGGCATTGGACAACCCAAATGACATCACCAAGAACTCATAATGCCCATACCGAGTGTGAAAGGCTGTCTTTGGGACATCAGATGCCCTAATCCTCAGCTGATGGTACCCAAATCTCAAGTCTATCTTGGAAAACACTGAAGCACCCTGAAGCGGTCAAATGAATCATCAATTGTTGACCCAAGTCACTGCATAGTTTTGAAGATTGACAAATGTCTGACCAGTTGAACCAGGTCCATCAGAGCAACACATACTTAACCTGACGAGTTAGCACACAAACCTTATATGCATAGGAGATGAATGCGATTGTGAATTATCAATGAACAAGGAGAGTATATTCTAATGCAAAAAGTTTGCAAATTGATGAGAGAATAGAAGTTGAATTCAGCAAGGACAGAAACGAAGGAAGGAAGTTGAGTTTGATAAGAACTTGTTCTCCCAGGTAGAGTCGTACCAGAACTTGACTGACTTTATAGATAATTGAAGTATTCTTGCTTGAATCAAGAACGCACAAGTGCAGAAGTGAATCAAGATCTGAAAGAAAAATTCCCAGATATTTTGCAAGCAGAATTACTGTGCGACACAAAGGCTACAGACCAGCTAGAAGAACCAGTTCCATCTGTTTTTCTTTCAAGTCTAGTTGGTTGTAGTAGGTTTTTTAATATTGTATATTTTCAGCTTTCATAGAAGCAATTGTAATAGGTACGCATTGTTCCAGTTAGAGTTAACTTGAAGCTTGTAAAAATTAGCTAGGGGCTAGTCACTACAAAGGGATTAGGGTTAGTCCTAGGATTACAAAAGAGTTTATTTGTAAGTCTGTTTGGCTAAGAGTTTTAGTGAAGAGTTTGAGCAAATACTACTGAGGAGTAGGTCGTGGTTTTTTCACCTTTTGAGCCAGGTGTTTTCCACGTAAAAATCTACGTGTTTTTACTTTACTGTTTTTATTATTCCACAACAGTAGTAGTTGGAACACCAAGAAAAACCAGGTTCTTCTATTGAGACAGCACTCGAAAATTGGGTACCACACAAAGCAACATATCTTCTTGTATGGTATTGACGTCTAAAACATCAATTGGTATCAGAGCAGGTTATCCTTGAAAGGCTAACACCTTGGAGAAGATCAAGAAGAGTGCATCACCTGGAAATTGGGAAGGTCAATCAACTGCAAGGCCACCACTCTTCAATGGCCAGTATTACTCTTGGTGGAAAAATAGGATGAAGGACCACCTGATTGGAGAAGACTATGAACTCTGGGACATAGTCACTGATGGTCCTCTAGCTACCATGATGAAGACTGCTAAAGGTATAGATGTACCAAAGACTAGATATGATTGCACTGCTGAGGATCTGAATAAATGGGAGAAGAATGCAAAGGCCAAAAAGTGGCTAGTGTGTGGACTAGGTCCAGGCGAGTACAATAGAATCCAAAGCTACACCACTGCCAAAGAGATCTGGGATACTTTGCAAGTAGCCTTTGAAGGAACACCTCAGGTAAAAAGGTCAAGAGGTACTCTACTATACTCTCAGTATGAAAACTT
>ML374742.1:2158-28648 GCA_005239525.1 Nicotiana knightiana | reverse complement strand
AAGTTGAGACGTCTTCTTCATGTCAATTATAAAGGGCCCTCTTCCATAAACTATGTCTATTACGAAAAGGCACACATTTAATATGACACCGTGCCTATTATAAAAGAGGTACGGGTAGTCTAAAGCATCCCACATGCAAAACTCGAAGGTAAAACTAAAACCTCGAAAAATAAAGCATGCAAAAGACATAAAGAGTGAAACAGAAACTCAACAAAAGTCGACCTAACATTTATATATTAAAACGGCTAAAAATAAGTATTAACTTGTACTTAGCCGTATAAGATTTTTATATTTACATTGTGGTGCCCCTAAGTTGTTGTTTGGGGACTTAAAGGAAATCCAAATTTACCCCCGATGGAACTGGGGGTAACCACCAATTGATACAAAGAAAAAGAAAAAAAAGGATAAACCAACTAGGTCTTTTTAAGAAGAGGGGTTGACTTCAGTGGCAGAAGGAGCGGGAGAAACTGAGGATGAAGAGGCATGAGCGGCTAGAATCTCACCATCAAGTGAAGAAAGGTTATGACCATGTTGAGCCTTCTCCATGGCTTCCTTAGTTTTGGCTATTTCAGCACTAAGGTCAAAACCCTCTCGACTCACTTCCATCAATGTGTCGAGGCGAGAATTCATATACGCCCAGCTCACATCGACAGCAACCACCTCTTCCAAATCTTCATAATCTTGTGCCCACACTTGAAGCTTAGCTCTCAGCCCGTCCTTCTCCACCTCCGCAGCTTCATGAGCGACCCTTAATGGAAGAATCGACTCCTCTAAAGCTTGAGCTTTGTCTAAAGCCCTTCGAAGATCTTCTTGAGTACGAGTGAGTGATTGTACGAGCTCGCCTGAGTATTCTTCCTTCTGCCCCAACAAGTTCTTCAAGTCTCTAATCTCCTCAGGCACGGGACAGCTGCTTTGCGAACGAAGACTCCAGAACACTCTTGTCTTTGTCATCTTGACTGCAAGAAGCCCGCTCCACTGCTAGTTCTACTGCCATAAGTCTCATATGACGCTTCAAGGTACTCCTCTCCTCTTCTAAAGCGTCCATGTCAATCCTTAGGCTATCATACTGTGCTTTCCAATTATCAACTTCTGCCTGCAACTCTCTTGTCTCTTGGTCTGTGTTTGAAATCCTCTTCATAAGCTCCATGCCTATGAGGTTAATCTACAAGAAATAAACCAGTTAGATATGGTAAATTTCATATACGAGAGTGAAAGAGGATAACTTACACCATACCTTCAAAGAAGTATGCACGACCTCATTTGCCCATGTAAGAGCACCGTGGCTAGCTAGCTTTGCTTTCTCAGCGGGACCTATTAAAGGCTTGAGCCACACTTCAGGCTCACCCGTCTTCTTAAAAAGGTTTCCCTCAGCTGGAACCTCTATTACCACCTGCCGCATCTCTCTGCTGGAAGACCCTACTTCCCTAACGGAAGGCATGAAAGCAGGCAGAGATGAAACAACAACATGCACGGAAGGTTGAGGAGCTGGAGAAGCCACGGGCAACAGAGCAGACACGAAAAGTTGAAGAGTTGAAGGACTTACAGGCAAAGCAGTAGCAAAAGTTGAGATAGCCAAAGGAATAGACGAAACAATTTCTCTCAAAGAAGCAAGAAAGACAGCAGCCAAAGGGACGTCATCAGTAGCAAGATCAATACCAACCGTGAATAGGGGAATGTGGAACATCATCAAAGACAGGGGGCTCAATCACAGACACGGGAGGCAAGGTTGAGGCAGTAGGCTCATCATCTAAAATCATTCGCCTTCTCCGTGGCCTGTGCACTAAAGCACCCTCTTCCTCTTCTGCTATGGAGCGAGATTCACTAATCTTCCTCTTCGAGGAAGATGAACCAACAATGATTTCCTGGGCTTGAGCCAAGGACATTTTCGGGATAGAGGAAGCAGACACCCCACGAGCAGAGAATCCTATTAAAAAGGGAAAAAAGTTAAACGACAAAAGAAAAAAGACTCCAGTAAGGAAAGAAGCAAAAACAAAAACTTCACTTACCGTGGGTCTTTACTTGCCAACCATACCTCCCAGCGAGGTACTTCCAAGATCTTTCTTCTGAAGGAGCAACAAATAATAGTTTTTCTACCCAATCACGAATACCGGAGACATTCTCAACAGTATTCATGATTGCTGAAAGAAGAAAAATAAACAGACACGGTGTTAAGTAAAACATCTCAAGTCAAAACAAGAAAAAGTAAATGTGAGCTAAAGCATACTCACGTGCGCGATTCCACTTCTTAGGGAAGGGAATATTTTCTTCACCCACTAAACCAGCAATGGGTACAGCAACATACCAGAGGTAACAACCCTTATCCTTATCGTCTCCAGGGGTTACTAACACGCTTTTGCTTCTAGCAGTCAGAGTAAAAACCCCTTCACGAAATAAGGTAGGAGAGTAGAGGTGAATAAGATGGTTGAAGGTAAAAGGAACCAAGGCTAAATAAGCCAAACTCCTAAGGCATGCGATAACTCGCCACACAAGCTGGCCGACCTGTCCTAAGCAGATACTGAAAAAACAGCAAAACTCGATTATAACTAGGTCAATGGGGGGTCTAAACCCTAAAGTGAAAGGATACGTATAAACAAAAGAATATCCCGTCTTGTAAGACGTTATTCTTTGATTTCTATTCGGAATATAGACAGGAAAGTCATATTTCCAGAAGCACTCCCTTCGAATAAGGGAAATCTGACCCTCAATTATAAGGGTTGGATATCTTTCTACACTATCAAGAGAAGAAGATTGGTCTAGAAGAACTTGACTATCCCTAGGAAAAACAAACTCAACAGGGACAATTTCATCGACTCCAGGTTCACGAAGGTGTTCGCCTCTACCCCTAGAATCCTATAATAAAAAATCATCAGTCAAATTCCTTCTGGAATTGTTTGGAATTAATTTTTGAAGTTAACGTACCCGTTTGGCCCGTTGATCTCACAACTCTGTGCACTCTCGGCTAAAAAGTGGTATCTCAAGATAGGAGTGTCCAAACCACAAACCGTTTGTGGCGTTAAAATTTAGACTCCTGGAACTACAATATATGTAGAAACAACAGTTAGATTGTATAATGACCCGGCCGGTCGTTCCGTAAGATTTGCCCCATTTCCTCCATTTATGCTTTATTATATAGTGCTTAGCCTGTTTATGTTGTGTTGGGTCAGTTGGTTTGGGTCCGGAGTGGTCATGGTGAGAATTAAGGCATTTAGTCCCCTAAAGTAGCCAAATAGTTGAGAAGGTCAACTGAGAGTTGACTTATTGGTGAACGACCTCGGAATGTGGATTTTATGGCTCATATAGCTTCGTTAGGTGATTTGGGACTTAGGAGTGTGTTCAAAATGAAGTTTTGATGTCCGGTGTAGAATTAGGCTTGAATTGGCGAAAGTTAATTTTTGGCGAATTTTGGTCGGCAGTGAAAAATAGGATATCAGGGTCGGAATGGGATTCCGGAAGTTGGAACAGGTACGTAATGTCATTTTGGGTATGTGTGCAAAATTTCAGGCCAATCGGAGGTGTTTGGGTTGGTTTCGGCGTAGTTGGCGAAATTTGGAAGTTTCAAAGTTCATAGGCTTGAATTTGATGTAATTTCGGTGTTTTCATGTTGTTTTTGGTGTTTCGAAGGCTCGACTAAGTTGGAATAATGCTATGGGGTGTGTTGGTATGTTTGATTGGGGCCTCGAGGGGCTCGGGATTGATTTCAGATGGTTGGCGGAGTTTTGAACTTGGAAATTTGCAGCAAATAGCTGCTAGTGTAAGTTTCTGGTGTTGGCGGCACCTGCGGATGGGTAGCCGCAGGTGCAACGTCGCAGATGCGAAAGTCCATGCGCGGGTGAGAAAGGAGGCTAGGCAGGGGAAATTCGCAGGTGCAAAGAGTTGGCCACACCTGCGAAGCCGCAGGTGCGGAGAAGTGGCCGTAGGTGCAAAAATTAGTCCGTTAGTGGGATTGCGCAGGTGCGGGTCCGCAGGTGCGATTAAGTGTTCGCAGGTGCGGAAATGCTGGGCAGAACAGTATAAAAGAGACCTCCATGAAATTTTATTCATTTCACCATTGTTGCATGCGATTGGAGCTCATTTGAAGGCAAATTGAAGAGAGAATCCGTGGTTCTTCAGTGGAGGTAAGTTCCCAGGTTATTAAAATCGTTTCTATGCTATTTTGTTCGGATTAGGCTTGTAAATTGGAGGATTAAAGTAGGAAAAGGTTGGGAAGAATGGGTGGAGGATTGGAAAATTCTTTTGGCAATTCGGGTAGGCAATTGTGGTCCGATTGTGGTATTTTTGGTATGTGTAGAATCGTGGGAGGACGAGGTTTCTAGTGATGTGAAATTTATCGAATTCTAAGATGTGGACCCGGGGCTCGGGTTTGGCCGAATTTCAAGATTCTTGTATAATTTGATAGTTTTCGATTGGGTTGTGTTCGTTTAGTATATATTAATGATGTTAAGCTGGTTTTGGCTAGATTCGGAGCAATCGGGAGCCAATTTGAGGGGCAAGAGCATAGCGGACTAGTGTTGTGGCCCGATAGAGGTAAGTAATGGTTATAAATCTTGTCCTGAGGGTGATACCCCGGACTACATATTTCTCACTGATTTTAGAATGGCGCACATGTCGGATGACGAGTATGTGGCGCGCACTGATTTTTGGATTGGACTTGGTCCTCTCCGCGGCAACTATTGAGTTTCATATTTTACTCAAAACCTTATGTTAAATTATGTTCTAAAGATTGTTGCAATATTTGGGCTATAAGCCATGTCTGGGCCTCGTGCCGATCTGTTTAGACCCTTTGGGGGCTTTTTACTGCTGTTTTCCTCACTATTTTGTGGATGATTTCACTCAGTCACATTGTGCTTACTGTTTTCGCCAAATACGCCGAAACCAACCAAAACCTGAAATTTTTTACACATACCCAAAACGACATTACAGACATGTTCCAACTTCCGGAATTCCATTCCGACCCCGATAGCCTATTTTCCACTGCCGACCGGGATTCGCCAAAAACTAACTTTCGCCAATTCAAGCCTAATTCTACATCTGACATCAAAACTTCATTCTGAACACACTCCTAAGTCCCAAATCACCTAACGAAGCTATACGAGCCATAAAATACGCATTCCGAGGTCGTTCACCAATAAGTCAACTCTCAGTTGACCTTCTCAACTATTAGGCTACTTTAGGGGACTAAATGCCTTAATTCTGACCATGACCACTTAGGACCCAAACCAACTGACCCAACAGAACATAAACAGGCTAAGCAATATATGATAAAGCAGAAATGGGGGAAACGGGGCAAATATCACGGAACGACCGGCGGGGTCGTTGCATCCTCCCCCTCTTAAACAAACGTTCATCCTCGAACGGGTCTAGAAACATACTTGGAGTCTCGAATAAGTGAGGATATCTGTCTTGCATCTCCCGCTCATTCTCCCAGGTGGCATCCTCCATCGGCTGCCCTCTCCACTGAACCTTCACTGAAACTATATCCTTAGACCTCAGCTTTCTGACCTGACGACCCAAAATAGCCACTGGCTCTACCTCATATGACATATCACCCTCGAACTGAACCGTTCTGAAGTCCAAAACATGAGACGGGTCACCAACATACTTTCGGAGCATCAAAATATGGAATACTGGATGAATACTCGATAAACTAGGAAGCATAACAAGCCTATAGGCCACCTCGCCAACCCTCTGAAGCACCTCAAATGGCCCAATGAACCTGGGACTTAGCTTTCCCCTCTTCCCGAATCTCATAACACCCTTCATGGGCGGCACCTTCAACAACACCTTATCCCCAACCATGAAAGACACATCTCGGACCTTCCGGTCCGTATAACTCTTCTGCCTAGACTACGCCGTGCGAAGATGCTCCTGAATCAACTTTGCCTTACCCAACGCATACTGAACCAAGTCAGTGCCCAATAGCCTAGCCTCGCCCGGCTCAAACTAACCAACCGGAGATCTGCACCTCCTACCATATAAATCCTCATTCGGATCCATCTGGATACTCGACTGATAGCTGTTGTTATATGCAAACTCCGCTAGTGGCAGAAATTGGTCCCATGAACCACCAAAGTCAATCACACAAGCACGCAACATATCCTCCAAAATCTGAATGGTACGCTCCGACTGCCCATCGGTCTGGGGATGAAACGTTGTGCTCAACTCGACCTGAGTACCCAACTCTCTCTGTACAGATTTCCAAAACTGAGATGTGAACTGAGTACCTCTGTCGAAAATGATAGAAACTGGAACCCCATGCAATCGGACAATCTCCTTGATATAAATCTCAGCTAACCACTCCGAAGAATAAGTAGCACCAACAGGAATGAAGTGCACAGACTTGGTCAGCCGATCCACAATAACCCATACAGCATCAAACCTCCTCGAGGTCCGTGGGAGTCCAACTACGAAGTCCATGGTGATCTGTTCCCACTTCCACTCCAGAATATAAAATCTCTGAAGCAATCCACCTAGTCTCTGGTGCTCATAATTGACCTGCTGGCAGTTGAGACACCAAGCCACAAACTCAACAATATCTTTCTTCATCCTCCTCCATCAATAATGCTGCCTCAAATCTTGATACATCTTTTCGGCACCCGGATGGATGGAATACCGCGAACTATGGGCTCTGCTAGAATCAAATCTCGAAGCCCATCTACATTGGGCACGCAAATTTGGCCCGGCATCCTAATGACCCCATCATCTCCAATAACCACATCCCTGGCATCACCGCGACGGACCCTATCCTGAAGAACAAACAAATATGGATCATCATACTGACGTGCTCTAATTTGATCGTAAAGAGAAGATCTGGAGGCTACACAAGCCAATACCCGCGGGGGCTCTGATACCAAACTATCACGACCCCAAATCCCAAACGGGACATGATGGCGCTTATCGTAGAACTAGGCTAGCCAATAATCACATGCTTATAGTTTCTTTAAAAATCCCAACCAATTTCAAGTATTTCATAAAATATACAGAATTTACTAAATACATTAGGCCAATAAACAGGTCAACCAACCCCAAAACCCGGAGCCAACATGTCATGAACATCTAAGAGAGATAAGCCAAAAGGTATACTATTATAATACAAAACCTCCGAATAAATAGCTAGATACAACAAGAAGGGAAAACAGAGATGCTGCAGACGCTGAACAACTACCTCTATATCCCACACTCTGGCTCCACATGGGATGGATATCTAATGCTCGGTATCTGCACCTGAATCTGCACACAGGGGTGCAGGGAGTAATGTGAGTACGCCAACTCAGTAGTAATGAAAACAAATCAAGTCTAAGTGGCAAGAAATCACATAGAAATCAATGTCATCAATTCACAATATGCACAACCTTTCTTTCCAACAGTATAAACATAGATATATGAAATCATCATGCCTTAAACCATTTCAGAAAAATCCTTTGAGACATGTATATTTTCAACCTCTTCAAATCGAAAGACTTAGTATGAAAATGAAGTAAATCATAACGAGGCCCCTCGGGCAAACACATTTCATAATTTTAGAGTGAAAATGGTAAAATCATAAGTAGCCCCTCGGGCAAAAACATGTATCATAATCAGCCCCTCGGGCATGCCTCACAATCACTAATAATCATCCCCTCGGGCATACCTCACCATCACTCATAATCAGGCCCTCGGGCATACCTCACAGTCACTCATGGCTCCCAATCACTCGTCACTCAGCACTCGGCACTCGGTGCGCTCACTAGGGGTGTGTGCAGACTCCGGAGGGGCTCCTTAAGCCCAAACTCTAATATCAAGCCACCTCGTGGCGTATCATATCCTCAAAATCAGGCCCTTGGCCTCACTCAGCAGAACCTCTCAAAAGCCCCTCGTGCGAATCACATGAGCAGGCTGTGCGGGGTATTCAGGCACCGGGAGCAGCTCCAGCTCAGCCAGTTGCTCCGGTATAGGATTATGTGGTCCCTGCTATGCCTAAGGACGAGCAACACAGGTTGGAGAGGTACAACAGACTTCAGCCTCTGACTTTCAGCGCTACAGAGGGCGAGGATGCCCAGAGGTTTCTAGATAAGGGGTAGAGGATACTACGTATTTCGGGTATTTTGGAGACCAGTGGGGTCTCATTTGTTACATTTCAGTTTGCGGGTGCTGCCTTTACTTGGTGGGAGGCATTCGAGAGATGTAGGCCGGTTGGTTCAGCACCTCTCACCTGACAGCAGTTCTCCACGATCTTTTTGGAGAAGTATGTTCCTCAGTCCCACAGAGAGAAGCAACGTAGGAAGTTTGAGTAGCTGCGCCAGGGAGAGTTATCAGTTACTCAGTACGAGATGAGGTTTTTCGAGTTGGCTAGGCATGCTTCTGAGATTGTTCCTACTGATAGGGAGAGGGTGAGGAGGTTTGTAGATGGTCTTTCTTATCAGCTCCGGCTATTTATAACTCGGGAGAGAGTATCGGGTGCTTCATTCGAGCAGGTTGTTGACATAGCTCGAGATATTGAGTTCGTTCGCCGCCAGGAGAGGGAGGAGAGGGAGGCCAAGATGCCTCGTGGTTCAGGCAGTTCTAGTGGTGCTCCCTTCAAGGGGCAGTTTCAGTAGGGTAGGGGCCGTTCATTTAGGCCTCCTCAGTCAGCCCGCCCAGCATATAGTGGTGCATCTTTGGGGAATGGTCCCCGTGCTTCTCAGTTAGGCCGTACTTCATTTGGTGCCCTCCCTGCTTAGAGTGCAGCTCGAGCACCCCCAGTTCAGAGTTCTCCTATGCATGAGTCTTTTAGTGGCCGTTCGGGTGCCAGGGGTTTCTATCAGTATCCGCCTCCAGCTCCAGGGAGTTGTTTTGAGTGTGGAGAGTTCAGGTACGTGTGGAGGAAGTGTCCTCGCCGTCCCGGTGGTTCTTCTCTACAGAGGGGCCAACCCTCGACTTCAGCTCCAGTTACTTCACCACCCGCCCAGGCAGCCAGGGGTGGTAGTCAGACAGCCAGAGGCCGACCTAGAGGGGGAGGTCGAGCAGGGGGAGGTCAGGCTCGCATGTATGAATTTCCAGCTAGGCCAGATGCTGTGGCCTCAGATGCTGTGATCGCAGGTATTATATCAGTCTGTTTCCGAGATGCCTTGGCTTTATTTGACCCCGGTTCTACATATTCCTATGTTTCTTCATATTTGCCCATTTTCTGGGTATGCCCCATGAGTCTCTAGTCACCTCGGTTCATGTGTCGACTCTGGTGGTCGATACTGTTGTAGTGGATCGTGTATATCGGTCGTGCATGATATCTATTGGGGGTCTAGAGACCCGAGTGGACCTACTGTTACTTAGCATGGTCGATTTTGATGTGATATTGGGCATGGATTGGTTATCTCCGTGTCATGCTGTTCTTGATTTTCACGCTAAGAGCGTGAACTTAGCCATGCCAGGGTGTCCGAGGGTTGAGTGGAGAGGTTCTTCAGATTATATGCCTTGCAGGGTGATTTCCTACCTGAAGGCTCAGCGCATGGTTAAGAAAGGGTGTTTATCTTATCTGGCCTTTGTGAGGGATGTCAGTGGTGAGACTCCCGCTATTGATTCAGTTCCTGTGGTCAGTGACTTTCCAGACGTGGTTCCTGCAGACCTGCCAGGCATGCTACCTGATAGGGATATTGATTTTGGTATTGACTTGGTGTCAGGCACCCAGCCTATTTCTATTCCACATTATTGTATGGCACCAACGGAGCTAAAGGAATTTAAGGAGCAACTTCAGGAACTCCTAGATAAGGGGTTCATTCGGCCTAGTGTGTCACCTTGGGGTGCACCTGTGTTGTTCGTGAAGAAGAAGGATGGGTCCATGCGTATGTGTATTGATTATCGGCAGCTGAACAGAGTTACGGTGAAGAACCGATATCCCTTGCCCCGCATTGATAATTTGTTTGACCAGCTTCAGGGAGATAGAGTGTTTTCCAAGATTGACTTGAGATCTGGGTATCATCAGTTGAAGATTCGGGATTCTGACATTCCGAAGACTGCTTTCAGGACCAGATATGGTCATTATGAGTTCTTGGTTATGTCATTTGGGTTGACCAATGCCCCAGCTGCGTTCATGCAATTGATGAACAACGTGTTTCAGCCTTACCTTGATTCTTTCATCATTGTGTTCATTGATGACATCCTGGTTTATTCTCGTAGCCAGGAAGAGCATGCTCAGCATTTGAGAGTTGTGTTACAGAGGTTGAAGAGGAGAAACTTTATGCAAAATTCTCCAAGTGTGAGTTTTGGCTTGGTTCAGTAGCTTTCTTGGGGCACGGGGTGTTTAGTGAGGGTATTCAGGTTGATCCGAAGAAGATAGAGGCGGTGCAGAGTTGGCCCAGACCGTCCTCAGCTACAGAGATTATGAGTTTCCTTGGTTTGGCGGGATATTACCGTCGCTTTGTGGAAGGATTCTCTTCTATTGCTTCACCTTTGACCATATTGATCCAGAAGGGTGCTCCATTCAGATGGTCGGATGAGTGTGAGGAGAGCTTTCAGAAGCTCAAGTCAGCATTGGCCACAACTCCGGTACTAGTTTTTCCTACTGGTTCAGGTTCTTACACAGTCTATTGTGATGCTTCTAGAGTTGGTTTGGGAGGGGTATTGATACAGGACGGTAGGGTGATTGCCTACGCATCTAGACAGTTGAAGGTGCACGAGAAGAATTATCCAGTGCACGACCTTGAGTTAGCTGCCATTGTTCATGCCTTGAAGATTTGGAAGCATTATTTGTATGAAGTGCAGTGTGAGATTTTCACTGATCATTGTAGTTTGCAGTATCTGCTGAGGCTGAAGGAATTGAATTTTCGTCAGAGGAGACGATTAGAGATTCTAAAGGATTATGACCTCACTATCTTATATCATACGGGGAAGGCCAATGTAGTGGTCGATGCCTTGAGTCGCAGGTCAGAGAGTTTGGGGAGTCTAGCCTACCTTCCAGTAGCAGAACGACCATTAGCCCTTGATGTTCAGTCCTTAGCAGGTCGGTTGGTGAGATTGGATCTTTCAGAGCCCCCGCAGGTATTGGCTTGTATAGCCTCCATGTCTTCTCTTTACGATCAGATTAGAGCATGCTAGTATGATGATCCACATTTGCTTGTTCTTTAGGACAGGGTCCGTCGCGGTGATTCCAGGGATGTGGTTATTGGTGATGATGGGGTCATGAGGATGCAGGGCCGGATTTGTGTGCCCTATGTAGATGGGCTTCGAGATTTGATTCTAGCAGAGGCCCATAGTTCGCGGTATTCCATCCATCTGGGTGCCACAAAGATGTATCAGGATTTGAGACAACATTATTGGTGGAGGAGGATGAAGAAAGATATTGTTGAGTTTGTGGCTCGGTGTCTCAACTGCCAGCAGGTCAAGTATGAGCACCAGAGACCAGGTGGATTGCTTCAGAGATTTGATATTCCAGAGTGGAAGTGGGAGTGGATCACCATGGGCTTTGTAGTTGGAGTCCCACAGACTTCGAGGAGGTTTGATGCTATATGGGTTATTATGGATCGTCTGACCAAGTCCGCGCACTTCATTCCTGTTGGTACTACTTATTCTTCGGAGCGGTTAGCTGAGATTTATATCAGGGAGATTTTCCGATTGATGGGGTTCCAGTTTCTATCATTTTCGACAGAGGTACTCAGTTCACATCTCAATTTTGGAGAGCCATACAAAGAGAGTTCAGTACTCAGGTTGAGTTGAGCACAACGTTTCATCCCTAGACCGACGGGCAGTCGGAGTGTACCATTCAGATTTTGGAGGATATGTTGCATGCTTGTGTGATTGACTTTGGTGGTTCATGGGACCAGTTTCTGCCACTAGCGGAGTTTGCATATAATAACAGCTATCAGTCGAGTATCCAGATGGCTCCGTATGAGGCTTTATATGGTAGGAGGTGCAGATATCCAGTTGGTTGGTTTCCGCCGGGCGAGGCTAGGCTATTGGGCACAGACTTGGTCAGGATGCGTTGGGTAAGGCAAAGTTGATTCAGGAGTGGCTTCGCACGGTGCAGTCTAGGCAGAAGAGTTATGCGGTCCGGAAGGTCCGAGATGTGTCTTTCATGGTTGGGGATAAGGTGTTTCTGAAGGTGTCTCCCATGAAGGGTGTTATGAGATTCGGGAAGAGGGGAAATCTAAGTCCCAGGTTCATTGGGCCATTTGAAGTGCTTCAGAAGGTTGGGGAGGTGGCCTATAGGCTTGCTATGCTCCCAGTTTATCGATTATTCATCCAGTATTCCATGTTTCGATGCTCCAGGTATGTTTTTAGACCCGTTCGAGGATGACCGTTTGTTTAAGAGGGGGAGGATGTAATGACCCGGCAGGTCAGTCCGTGAGATTTGCCCCGTTTCCCCCATTTGTGCTTTATCATATATTGCTTAGACTCTTTATGTTGTGCTGGGTCAGTTGGTTTGGGTCTGGAGTGGTCATGGTGAGAATTAAGGCATTTAGTCCCCTAAAGTAGCCTAATAGTTGAGAAGGTCAACTGAGAGTTGACTTATTGGTGAACGACCTTGGAATGCAAATTTTATGGCTCAGATAGCTTCGTTAGGTGATTTGGGACTTAGGAGTGTGTTCGGAATGAAGTTTTGATATCCGGTGTAGAATTAGGGTTGAATTGGCGAAAGTTAGTTTTTGGCGAATTCCGATCGGCAGTGGAAAATAGTCTATCGGGGTCGGAATGGGATTCCGGAAGTTGGAACAGGTGCGTAATGTCATTTTGGGTATGTGTGCAAAATTTCAGGTCAATCGGAGGTGTGCGTAGTTGGAGAAATTTGGAAGTTGCAAAGTTCATAGGCTTGAATTTGATGTAATTTCGGTGTTTTCATGTTGTTTTTGGTGTTTCTAAGGCTCGACTAAGTTGGAATAATGCTATGGGATGTTTTGGTATGTTTGCTTGGGGCCCCGAGGGGCTCGGGATTGATTTCGGATGGTTGGTGGAGTTTTGAACTTGGAAATTTGCAGCTAATAGCTGCTGGTGTAAGTTTTTGGTTGCCGCACCTGCAGATGGGTAGCCGCAGGTGCGACGACGTAGGTGCGAAAGTCCATATGCGAGTGCGAAAGGAGGCTAGGCAGGGGAAATCCGCAGGTGCAAAGAGTTGGCCGCAAGTGGCCGTAGGTGCGAATATTAGTCCGTTAGTGGGATTGCGCAGGTGTGCACCTGGGACCGGAGGTGCGTGTCCGCAGGTGCGATTAAGTGTCCGCAGGTGCAGAAATGTTAGGCAGAACAGTATAAAAGAGACCTCCGTGAAATTTTATTCATTTCACCATTTTTGCATGCGATTGGAGCTCATTTGAAGGCAAATTGAAGAGAGAATCCGTGGTTCTTCAGTGGAGGTAAGTTCCCGGGTTATTAAAATCGTTTCTATGCTATTTTGTTCGGATTAGACTTGTAAATTGGAGGATTAAAGTAGTAAAAGGTTGGGAAGAATGGGTGGAGGATTGGAAAATTCTTTTGGCAATTCAGGTAGGCAATTATGGTCCGATTGTGGTATTTTTGGTATGTGTAGAATCGTGGGAGGACGAGGTTTCTAGTGATGTGAAATTTATCGAATTCCGAGATGTGGGCCCGGAGCTCGGGTTTGGCCGAATTTCGAGATTCTTGTATAATTTGATAGTTTTCGATTGAGTTGTGTTCTTTTAGTATATATTGATGATGTTAAACTGGTTTTGGCTAGATTCGGAGCAATCGGGAGCCAATTTGAGGGGCAAGAGCATAGCGAACTAGTGTTGTGGCCCGGTAGAGGTAAGTAATGGTTATAAATCTTGTCCTGAGGGTATGAAACCCCGGACTACATATTTCTCACTGATTTTAGAATGGCGCACATGTCGGATGACGAGTATGTGGAATGCACTGATTTTTGGATTGGACTTGGTCCTCTCCGCGGAAACTATTGAGTTGTATATTTTACTCAAAACCTTATGTTAAATTATGTTCTAAAGATTGTTGCAATATTTTGTCTATAAGCCGTGTTTGGGGCCTCGTGCCGATCTGTTTAGACCCCTTGGGGGATTTTTACTATTGTTTTCCTCACTATTTATGGATGATTTCACTCAGTCACATTGTGCTTATTGTTTTCGAAACTCAGCCTGATTTACCCTACTTTGAGATTTAAAAATGATGTTTTGGGTCGAGTACCCTGTTTTACTGATTTTTCCAAAGGGCTTTTGAGAGGTTCTGATGAGTGAGGCCGAGGGCCTGACTGTGAGGATATGATACGCCACGAGGTGGCTTGATATTAGCTCTTGGGCTAAAGGAGCCCCTCCGGAGTCTGCACACACCCCCAATGAGCGCACCGAGTACCGAGTGCCGAGTGACGAGTGATTGGGAGGCATGAGTGACTGTGAGGTATGCCCGAGGGGCTGATTATGGGGTATGCCTGAGGGGCTGATTATGAGTGACTGTGAGGCATGCCCGAGGGGCTGATTATGATACATGTTTTTGCCCGAAGGGCTATTTATGATTTTACCACTTTCACTCTGAAATTATGAAATATGTTTGCCCGAGGGGCCTCTTTATGATTTTCTTCATTTTTATTCTAAGTCTTTCGATTTGAGTTGAAAATATACATGTCTCAAAGGATTTTTCTGAAATGGTTTTAGGCGTGATGATTTCATATATCTATGTTTATACTGTTGGAAAGAAAGGCTGTGCATATTGTGAATTGATGACATTGATTTCTATGTGATTTCTTGCCACTTAGACTTGATTTATTTTCATTACTACTGAGTTGGCGTACTAACATTACTCCCTGCACCCCTGTGTGCAGATTCAGGTGCAGATACCGAGCATTAGCTATCCATTCTGTGCGGAGCCAGAGTGCGGGATTTAGAGGTAGCTGTTCAGCGTCCGCAACATCTCTGTTTTCCCTTCTTGTTGTATCTAGCTATTTATTCGGAAGTTTTGTATTATAATGGTATACCTTTTTGGCTTATCTCTCTTAGATGCTCATGACATGTTGGCTCCGGGTTTTGGGGTTGGTTGAACTGTTTATTGGCCTAATATATTTAGTAAATTCTGTATATTTTTTGAAATGCTTGAAATTGGTTGGGATTTTTAAAGAAACTGTAAACATGTAATTATTAGCTAGCCTAGTTACACGATAGGCACCATCACGATCGGTTTGGGATTTGAGGTCGTGACATGTTGTCCCTAGGTTTTCCCAGATAATTTGCTGAATCTGGAACACAAGTTCCGATATGCTGCCTCGATTTTTTCAACGTTGCACGCTCTTGCTAAAAAAGTACATATCTCAAGATAGGACCATCTGAACTACGAGTTGTTTGCTATATTTGTAACAGAAAATTAATTTAATCTTGAATTCAATTGAGACAAAATAAATTTGATTATTAAATGCTCATTAGTGGGTAGACGTTACTGCTAAAAGAATATTTGACCATTTGACAGCCTTAATGGCTTTGAATTTTAACATTTTTGTATGTTTGAATTTGAACGTTTTGTAAGCTTTGAAAAGCCTTTATGGCTTAGACAATTTTTTTTATCAGATTGTGCATTTCTTTTGCACTATTTATACCTCTTTGTTTTTACATCTTGAAAAGTGTAAAAGAAAAAAGTAAAAACTTTCTTTCTAATTTTTTTCTATTGTGCTGGTTTTTTTATTAATCTTTGTTATTTCTGTTCCTAGTTATACTAGAAGAGTTTGTTGAATTTTGGAGATACGCCTAATTTTATTTATCACGGTATGAGCAAAATATCCTTAAGGACAGTGTCATTGACACGCCTCAAGCTAAATCTTATTCTCCATAATCCAATATATTTTCAACAATTTTAAGGATATTTTTCACGTTGTTATTATGGAGAAGAACGTTGCTAATGTTGCTGTTGATGCTACTACACCCGCTACACCAGTTGTTTCTGCTGCAATTCCATCACCGATTACCTATGCAAAACCTTTTCCTGATGTTTCAAAAATTGAGGTTTTTGGTGGAGATAATTTTAAGCACCGGCAAAAACGCGTGTACTCAATTTTGAATATGCATGGAGTTGCTTTCGCTCTTACTGATCCTAAGCTAACTGAAGCATCTTTCATTCAGATGGACCAGTGGATTCATGCTAATAAGGTATGTAGACATACTATAATTTTACTCTTTCTAACGAATTGTTCGACGTCTGCATTTCCTACAAGGAGGCAAAAGAAATTTGGGAGTCAATGATAACAAAGTACACTGCTGAAGACACTACCAAACAAAAATTCGTGACTGGAAACTACTACAAGTGGGAGATGACGGAGGACAAGGACATAACCGCACAAATCAACGAATATTATAAGCTGAATGAAGATCTCAAGTCAGAAGAAATCTCTCTGCCCGAATAGTTTGTTGCTGGTATGCTTATAGAAAAACTTCCCAAATCTTGGAGTGACTACAAATAACAATTGAAACACAAACACAAGCAGTTGTTGCTGAAGGACTTGGTCAAACACATTATTATTGAAAATACCAACCACAAGCAAGTTGTTGCTGACAAAGGAAAATAGATTGCTACAAGAGCCAATCTTGTGGAGGACAACAAGCGGCAGAACAAATCAAAGAACAGGTGCGATAAAAGAAATGGTTATAAGCTCAAAACCAACTATCAAACCTTCAAGAAAAAAGGCAATTGCTTTGTGTGTGGCAAACTTGGCCACCATTCTGCTCAATGTCGGAAAAGGGCGGGGAATGAAAATCCCGCTAAGGCTAAAGTAAATTTAACTGAAGCCAAAACGGATGACATAACTGCTGCGGTTGTTTCCCAAGTGAACCTTGTGTCCAATGTGAAAGATTGAGTGTTAGACTCTGGTGGTACTAGGCACATATGTGCTAACAAAAAAGACTTTGTGTCTTATAATCAAGTTGAGGAAGGAGAAGAAGATGTATATCCTAGTGACTCAAGGACTACTCCAATTCTTGGAAAATGCAAAATTCTTCTCAAACTCACATCTGGCAAAAATTTGGCATTGAATAACGTGTTGCATATTCCTTGTATCCGAGCCAATTTGGTATTTGTGGGGTTATTAAAAAAAGTCGGGGTAAAGTATTCTTTTTTGAATCTGATAAGGTCGTGTTGACGAAGAATAATAATTTCATTGGCAAGGGTGAATTTATATTGTTGAATGACTATTGTGAGAAAGAAGGCATAATTCACGAGATAACTTCGCCATATTCTCCACAATCAAATGGTGAAGCGGAAAGAAAAAATAGGACCTTAAAAGAAATGATGAAAATGCTTTTGATATCTCAAAAAAAAATATTCTCAAAACTATGTCTAGATTCATTTTCATACTATTATATTAATGAGTCATTACTATAGTAATTATTTTAAATATATTTATAACAGAAATTTAGTTAAATTTTTAATTCAATTGGGACAAAATAAATCTGATTGTTGAAAGCTCATTAGTGGGTAGACGTTATTGTTGAAAGAATACTTGACCATTTGACAGCCTTAATGACTTTGAATTTTAACGTTTCTGTATGTTTGAATTTGAAGGTTTTGTAAGCTTTGAAAAGCCTTTATGTCTCAGACAATTTTTCTTATCAGATTGTGCATTTCTTTTAAGTAAGATATATTTGTCAACACTCATTCTAGCCCAAATATCCAGAATGGAGAATTATGATAATTTCACACGGCTTTTGAGGGCATAATAAATATTTAGACATTTTCGTTTTCCAGATATACCTTTTAGTATTTTTTATTTTTCATTTATTTTTTTCCCTCCAATTCTCTCTCATTAGTTTAATGATCTTACCTTACCCATGCTTCTTTCACATTTACACATGCATGCTACACAATTTTTGATAAAGCAATTTATACTCATACACCTATACTATATCAATTAGACGAAATGCACTAAAATATACGCATAGTATAGTAAAAAAATACGATTAAATTACTGTATTATAGTTTGTATATTACTGTATCACTAAAATAATACTGTATTACTTTCTAACCCTAACACTTAAATATAGAGTGCTTCAACTAAGAAGCTTTTCCGGCCCCTATTTTAATTTCTATCTTTAATTTGTTTTCTCCTTCTTCATCTCTTATCTTTCTTAGTGTTAGATTAAGGAATGAACCATAGAAAGAGGAATAATGCTTCAAAAGTTTATGTAGTGTTTCGTGGTAAGAGGCCTGTATTGTACAACTCTTGGCATCAATGTGCTCCTATGGTTATTGGTGTCAAGGGAAGCATCTTCAAGGCCTTCAAAACATATGATGAAGCCATAGCTGTCACGATCCAAATTCCCGAACCACGGGATCGTGATGGCGCCTAACACTATACTTGCTAGGCAAGCCAATATTAGAAACTTACTAACCATTTTTCTTTTAAAGTTACTTAAACATAATACGATAATTGAGAATAAATACGAATAAAGATCAATAATTGAGCCGAACCACGAACTAAATATATAAATGTAAAACTACCCCAGGGTTTGGTGTCACAATTCACGAACTACTAAGAATACTACAAATAATGGGCTGAAAGAAATAATGTATCTGTTTCGAATGTAGTAAAACAGTATCTATAAAACTAAGAGAAGACTCCAGGAATCTGCGGACGCCAGCAGATCTACCTCGTATCTCCGAATAATGATATCGGCTACTAAGATCTCCTAACGCTGGCCGGTACCTGGATCTGCATAAAAGAGTGCAGAGTGTAGTATCAGTACAACTGACCCCATGTACTGAGTAAGTGCCGAGCCTAACATCGGCGAAGTAGTGACGAGGCTAGGACAAGACACCACATAAAACCTGGACATCGAAATCATGCTAAAAGGAAATAATAGCAATTAAAGAATGTAAACATCAATTAATGGGAAGGGAACATGCGGTAGGAAATTTTCAACATAAGGAATGAAGAAAACAATAGGGCAAACACAGATAGTGATGAACAATAATTTTAGCAATTAAAGAGAGAAAGTAAACTTGCACCCAAATAATAAATAGAATACACGGCATCACCCTTCGTGCTTTTACTCTCCTCCTCACCAAATTATAATTAAGAATTGTACGACATCACCCTTCGTGCTTTACTTTCTTCCCCACCTTATAAATAAATCATGCACGACATCACCCTTCGTGATTTTACTCTCATCCTCACAATATAATTAAGTCATGCACGGCATCACCGTTCGTGCTTTACACTCTTCCTCACAATCTCATCAAATCATCAACAACATAAAAGGGGATTCACGAGAAACAGTATTTCATCATAATTTCTATCACCATCTAATATTTCAATCTCAACTCAATGTTCTCAACATTTCACTAACAACAATAATCACGGATGATGGGCATTAAGACAACCAGAATAACAAGAAAACACATTTACTCACATGGTATGACCTGACCACAACGTATAGGTATTCGTCACCTCACCTATACATTGGATTTAGCAAACAAACAGGTAACAAGTAGTCATACAATACCTATTCCCTCAAGCTAAGGTAAGACACAACACTTACCTCAATTCCGCAGGCCACTCACTGCCCAATTACCGTTTTTCCTTTCGAATTCACCTTCAACACACTCGAATCTAATCATAATTAGTTTAATATTATTAATTAATGCTAAAGGAACCAAATTTACTGAAAAATAATGGTTTTCCTAAGTTTTCTAAAAAAAAAGTTAAAACCCGACCTAGGGCCCGCTTGGTCCAAACTCGGGGTTCGGATTAAATTTCGTCCCATTCACCCCCGAGCCCGAATATGCAATTAGTTTCGAAATCCGACCCCAATTCGAGGTCAAAATTTGATTTTTACAAAATTTTCTAATTCTACTCAAACCCTCAATTTTTACCATGAAAATTATTGATTTGGATTGAAAAGTGATGAAAATCATTGGGTAATTGAAAGAGATAAGTTTAGAATTGATTGAACACTTTGGGGATGAACTTTGATGAAGAAAATCGTCTTTAGGTCTTCTTAGTTCGAAAATATGGAGGAAATAGGGCTGGGGTTCTAATTAAGTGAACCCACTGCCCGACCCTCGCACCTGCGGTGCTTGGGTCGCACCCGCGATAAGCGCACGTGCGGAAGGCTTCCGCTTCTGCGGAAATGGACTGGGCCTTGGGGGGCCGCACCTGCAGAAGGTTCTTCGCTTCTGCACTCCCGCTTCTGCAGAGGGAATCCCGCATCTACGGAAGAAGGGGACCAGGGCTTGGGTCGCACCTGCGGGCTCCCGCTCGCATCTGCGAGCTCGCACCCGCGGCCAAAGGCTCGCAGGTGCGAGCACACCAGAACTAGTGCACCAGCTGAGTTTTCCTAAGTCCAAACACTCCGTAGCCTATTCGAAACTCACCCGAACCCTCGGGGCTCTAAACCAAACATGCACGCAAGTCTAAAATCATTATACGGACTTGCTCGTGCGATCAAATCATGAAAATAACATTTAAAATCATGGATTTAACCTCAAAACTCATCATTTTTCTCAAGAACGCTCAACTTTCACTATTTCTCAATCGGACGTCCGAATCACGTCAAATCAACTCCGATTCTTACCAAATTTCATAGACGTAAACATCATAACAAACCTGTATCGAGCTCCGAAACCAAAATACGGACCCGATACCAACGATTTCAAACATTAATTCATTTCTTTATTTCATTAAAAATCAAGCAAAATAATATCTTGCAAAAATTGATTTCTAAGGCTAGGGACCTCGGAATTCAGTTTCGGGCATACGCGCAAGTCCCATATTTTACTGCGGACCTCTCGGGTCGGAACACGGATCCGGGTCTGTTTACTCAAAATGTTGACTCAAGTCAACTGAAAACGAAACTTTAAATTCTAAAAATTACTATTTCTCATATTTTTACATAAAATCTTTTTGGTTTCATGCCCGGACTGCGCACACAAATCGAGGAAATTAAAATTAGTCTTTTTATAGCCAATAAGCCTAGAATAGAGTCTTAATTCGTAAAAATTACCCCTTGGGTCATCACAATCTTCACCTCTAAAACAAACGTTCCTCCTCGAACGGACATAGAAAATTACCTGAATTGGCAAACAAGTGTGGATATTTACTCTGCATGTCCGACTCGGACTCCCAAGTAGCTGCCTCAACAGGCTGACCCCTCTACTGACCTCGAACTGAAGGGTAACTCTTTGATCTCAACTGACGAACCTGCCGGTCTAGAATGGCTACCGACTCCTCCTCATAAGTCAAATCTTTGTCCAATTGGACAACGCTAAAATCTAACACGTGGGAAGGGTCACCATGATATTTTCGGAGCATAGATACATGAAATACTGGATGAACTGAGGATAACCTAGAGGCAACACAAGTCTATAAGCTACCTCCCCCACTCTATCAAGAATCTCAAATGGTCCGATATGCCTAGGGCTCAACTTGACCTTTTTCCCAAATCTCATGACACCCTTCATGGGCGATACCCGAAGTAATACTCTCTCTCCAACCATGAATGCCACATCCCGAACCTTACGATCGGCGTAACTCTTTTTCCTAGACTGAGCGACAGGAAGTCGATCCTGTATAATCTTGACCTTATCTAAGGCCTCTTGAACTAAGTCTGTACCCAATAATCGAGCCTCTCCTGGCTCAAACCATCCAACTGGCGATCTACACCGCCTACCATATAATGCCTCATAGGGAGCCATCTGAATGCTCGACTGATAACTATTATTGTAGGCAAACTCCGCTAACGGTAAGAATTGATCCCAAGAACCTACAAAGTCAATAACACAAGCGCGAAGCATATCTTCTAGAATTTGAATAGTACGCTCGGACTGCCCGTCCGTCTGAGGATTAAATGATGTGCTCAGCTCAACTCGGGTACCCAACTCTCGCTGAACTGCCCTCCAAAAGTGCGAGGTAAACTGCGTACCTAGATCAGAAATGATAGATACAGGCACACCGTGAAGGTGAACAATCTCTTGAATATATATCTCTGTCAACCGCTCTGAAGTGTAAGTACTTGCCACTGGAATGAAATGTGCTGATTTAGTCAGCCTATCCAAAATAACCCAAATGGCGTCAAACTTCCTCTGAGTCCGTGTGAGTCCAACAATGAAGTCCATAGTGATACGCTCCCACTTTCACTCAGGAATCTCTATATGGTGAAGTAAACCACCGGTTCTCTGATGCTCATATTTCACTTGTTGGCAATTCAAACAACGAGCCACATAAGCAACAATATCCTTTTTCATCCTTCTCCACCAATAGTTATGGCGCAAGTCCTGGTACATCTTGGCAGCACCTGGGTGAATAGAATACTTAGAACTGTGAGCCTCCTCAAGGATCAACTCATGAAGGCCATCAACATTTTACACACATATACGACCCTGCATCCTCAAAACACCGCAATCTCTAACTATAAATTTCTTGGCACCACCGTGCCGAATTGTGTCCCTAAGGACCATCAAGTGCAGGTCATCATCCTGTCGATCTCTGATACGCTCGAATAAGGAAGACTGAGCAACTGTACAAGCTAGAACATGGATGGGCGAAATATCCAACCTCACGAACTGATTAGCCAATGTCTGAATATCTGAAGCTAACGGTATCCCACCAACAGAAATACATGCAAGGCTGCCCATACTTACTGCTTTCCTACTCAATGCATCGGCCACCACATTGGCCTTTCCCGGATGATACAATATAGTGACGTCATAATCTTTCAATAACTCTAACCATCTCATCTGTCTCAAATTAAGATCCTTTGGCTTGAACAAGTACTGGAGGCTACGATGATCCGCGTAAACCTCACACGGCACTCCATAAAGATAGTGCCTCCAAATCTTCAACGAGTGAACAATGGCTGCCAACTCTAAGTCATGGACCGCATAATTCTTCTCATGAATCTTTAACTGCGAGACGCATATGCTATCACCCTGCCATCCTGCATCAATACTGCTCCAAGCCCAACAAGGGAGGCATCACAATATACCGTGAAAGATCTTGAACCTGATGGTAACACCTATACCGGTGCTGAAGTCAAGACTGTCTTGAGCTTCTGAAAGCTCGCCTCACACTCATCTGACCATTTAAATGGGGCACCCTTCTGAGTCAATCTCATTATCGGGGCTGCTATAGATGAGAACCTCTCCACAAAACGACAGTAGTATCCCGCCAAACCCAAGAAGCTCCTGATTTCCGTGGCTGAAGTGGGTCTAGGCCAGTTCTTGACTGCCTCTATTTTCTTAGAATCTACCTGAATACCCTCAGCTGATACGACGTGACCCGAGAAAGCTACTGAGTCTAACCAGAACTCACACTTCAAAATTTTTGCATACAACTGATTATCCCTTAAAGTCTGGAGTGCTATACGGAGGTGCTGTTCATGCTCCTCCGGATTGCGGGAGTATATAACAATATCATCAATGAACACGATTTCGAAGGAATATAGATAGGGCTTGAAAACTCGATTCATCAAATCCATAAAGGCTGCTGGGGCATTAGTCGAGCCAAAAGACATCACCAAAAATTAATAATGCCCATACCTTGTCCGAAAGTCTGTTTTGGGAACATCAGACGCCCTTATCTTCAACTGATGGTAGCCCGATCTCAGATCAATTTTCGAAAACACACTAGCACCCTGAAGCTGATCAAATAAATCATCAATTCTCGGCAATGGATACTAATTTTTGATAGTACCTTTATTCAACTGCCGGTAATCTATACACATTCTCACCGATCCATCCTTCTTCTTTACAAACAAAACCGGCGCACCCCAGGGCAAGACACTAGGCCTGACGAAACCTTTATCAAGCAGGTCTTGCAACTGTTCTTTCAATTTTTTCAATTCTAGTGGGGTCTCCGGTATGGAGGAATAGAAATGGGCTGAGTTCCCGGAGCAACATCAATACAAAAATCGATATCCCTGTCGGATGGCATTCCCAACAGGTTTGCAGGAAACACTTCGGGAAATTCCCGAACAATGGGAACTTACTCTATTGAAGAAATCTCGGCATCAGAATCACGAATATGAGCCAAATAAGCCAAACATCCCTTCTCAACCATGCGACGAGCCTTGGCATAAGAAATCACTCTGCTGGGAGAATGACCAGGAGTCCCTTTCCATTCTAACCGAGAAAATCCCGAAAAAACTAAAGTAACTGTCTTGGCGTGACAGTCCAAGATGGCATAATAAGGTGACAGCCAATCCATGCCCAATATGAAATCAAAATCGACCATGTCAAGAAGCAACATGTCTACAATAGTTTCAAGACCCTCAATAATGACTATGCACGAACGCTATACACGATTTACAACAATAGCCTCCCCCACCGGCGTAGACACATAAATAGGGACACTCAAAGAATCGCGGGACACAATCAAATACGAGGCAAAATAGGACAACACATAATAATAAGTAGACTCCGGATCAGACAAAACTGAGGCATTTCTATTGCAAACTAAAATGATACCTGTAATGACAGCATCAGAGGACTCCACCTTGGGCCTAGCTTGAAATGCATATAATCGGGGCTGGGCTCCACCACCCTGAACCATGTCTCTGGGAGGACCTCTGATAAGCTGACCTCCACCTCTAGTGGGCTGTCCTCCACCCCTAGCGGCCTGACCTCCACCTTTAACAATCCGTCCTCTACCTCTGGCTAGCTGATCCCTTCCCCTGGCTGGCTGGACAGGCGGTGCTGGAACTATAGCACGGGAATTCTGATACTGAGAATTATCCGACGCGCGAGGACAATATATCTGGAAATGTGCCGCGGGTCACCACAAGTGTGACAAGACCTCGACTGCTAAGACTGCTGGCCGGCAAACTGACCCTATCAACCAGTATAACCACCCTGAACACTCTGGAGAGGGGTTGCACTGATAGAAGCCGATGGTGCACTGTAGACTGGCTGAGTAGAAGGAGGCATATAAGAACTGCAACCACCTGAGGTACCATGTGAAGCCTGAAGTGCTGAATGGAATGGCCTGGAAGATTAGCCTCTGGTGAAACTAACCCCGCCTCCAGATGAGACACCACTGAAACCACCGGAATGGCGAGGCCTCTTGTCTGATCCTTGACCTCCCATCCCAAGAACCAACTCAACCCTCCTGGCCACATTAGCCGCATCCTGAAAGAAATCTTGGTCTCTGTCTCCTTATCCATCTGCAACCTGATAGGCTGAGCAAGACCCTCAATAAATCGTCTGACCTTCTCTCTCTCTGTAGGCAACAAAAGAATAGCATGTCTAGTCAAATCCACAAAATAATTCTCATACTGGGTCACAGTCATGCTACCCTACTAAAGTCGCTCAAACTGAAGACGCTTCTCCTCTCGAGTAGTAATAGGCAAAAACTTTGCTGACCCATGTCACTGCATAGTTTTGAAGATTGACAAAAGGCTGACCAGTTGAACTAGGTCCATCAGAGCGCACATCGTGAACTAACGAGCTAGCACATGAACCGTATATGCTTAGGAGATGTTTTGAATATGAAATATCAATATACCAAGAGATTTTCTCCTAATGCGAAAAGGTTGCAAACTGATCTGATTAATTGAAGTCGAATTCAGCAAGGAAAGTAACAAAAGAAAGGAAGTTGAGTTTGGTTCGAATTGGTTCACCCAGGTAGAGTCGAACTGGAATTGGAACAAGCTCAATGACTGACTCTATAAATACTTGATGTATTTCTGCTGAAATTGAACACGCACAAGTGCAGAAGTGAATCAAGATCTGAAAGCAAAATTCCCAGATATTTTGCAAGCAGAATTACTGTGCGATGCAAAGGCTACAGTTCAACTAGAAGAACCAATTTCATCAGAATGATTATTGAGTCTAGTTGATTGTAGTAGGAGTTTTAATATTGTATCTTTTCAGCTTTCATAGAAGCAATTGTAATAGGTACGTATTGATCAAGTTACAGTTAACTTGAGGTGTGTAGAAATTAGCTAGGGGCTAGTTACTACAAAGGCTTTGAGTTAATCCTTAGGATTACAAAAGAGTTTATCTTGTAAGTCCGTTTGGCTTAGAGTTTTAGTGAAGAGTTTGAGCAAATCCTACTGAGGAGTAGGTCGCGGTTTTTTCACCTTTTGAGCCAGGTGTTTTCCACGTAAAATTTTTTGTGTTTTTACTTTACTGCTTTTATTATTCCGCAACAGTAGTAGTTGGAACACCAAGAAGAACCAGGTTCTTCTAGAGAGACAGAACTTGAAAATTGGGTACCACACAATTTAATCTATCTTCTTGTGCGGTATTGACGTCTAAAACATCAATTGGTATCAGAGCAGGTTATCCTTGAAAGGCTAACACCTTGGAGAAGATCAAGATGAGTGCACCACCTGGAAATTGGGAAGGTCAATCAACTGCAAGGCCACCACTCTTCAATGGCCAGTACTACTCATGGTTGAAAAATAGGATGAAGGATCACCTAATTCGAGAAGACTATGAACTCTGTAACATAGTCACTGATGGTCCTCTAGCTACCATGATGAAGACTGCTGAAGGTATAAATGTAAAAGACAAGGGCTGATTGCACTGCTGAGGATCTAAGGAAATGGGAGAAGAATGCAAAGGCCAAAAAGTGGCTAGTATGTGGACTAGGTCCAGATGAGTACA
>ML374741.1:31242-49382 GCA_005239525.1 Nicotiana knightiana | reverse complement strand
ATATTTCATAAAACAAACTCAGCTTACATACCTTTAAGAGCAAGATAACAAAAGGAACCTGACGAAATAAAGGTCAGGCAGATGGAAATCAGCAAGAAGAAGAAAAACCCAGCAACCACAAACAACACCCACGAACTACAAGAAACCCACAGTAAAGAAATCCAGAAAAGGATGATTTTGAATACCAAACGATTGAATAAAGACAACAACAAAACCAGGTCCTTTAGGAAAGAAAACCACAACTACAAGACAGACTAAGTTCAGATTATTTTCACACTCCTAACTGTAATCCCCTTTCTGTTTATGTTTTTCAAGTCTTTTAGTAGTCAAAAGAGTTGTATTTTCCAGTCCAAAAAAAAAGGTTCAAAGAAGAGTCCAAAAAAAAAGGTTCAAAGAAGAGTCCAAAAAAAAAAATCCCTTCTAGTGGTAAAAAGTGTGTGTATATATAGGGGCATTTGGGATAGGATATGCTCAGCATATTCCTTATCCAATAAGCGGGAAATAGTACCAATGCAGCTGTCACCCTTATCCTTTTGGGGACAACTGCCTATTTTCAGAACATTCCAGCTCTTATTCCCCTTTTGAAATTATTATTTTAACCTTAAAATATCTGATTTCTTGATATTTCCTTATTGTAGAAGGTTCTTTGGTTGTTACACCCAAGATTCCTCAATTAAAATCCTATACTAACCTTTAGGACATCCTAGAATTACTCTTTAGTAATCAGGGAATAGTGTTAAGTTAGTAGGTTGATTAACTTAATATTTCAAATCAGATACTAGTGCTAATGAAATTGATTTAAGTTTTTACTAGAAGTTGAAATTACTTAAGGGTGAGACTGAGTGAATCATTTGTTCTTAAACTTAATTAATTGAATAATTGATCTTAACTAGTTATCTAGGACTTAGATCGACTATGTTGTTAGATGATTTTTAAAATTAGGTCTACTAGTTAAGTGTGACTAATTTCTTATTGCCCAAATTAATTTAACTCAAATTGACTACCATTTGAATTAAAATCAGTAGTTAATTGAACTAATTGGTTTAAACAATTTCATTAGGTGTAATTGGCTTATCTATTAACTCTTAGTCAATTGAGTGACTAATTCTATAAAACTGAACTTTTAACCTATTTTGATCATTCTAGGATCTTAGTTTGATTAAAGAAAGTTAGTTAGGTTAATAATTAGGTAATAAGTAACTCTATTCTAATTTAATTAATTAGTAGCTAAACTTTGTTGCTTTATCAAGGGTTGATTAATTTCAGATTAATCAATTACTTTAAAACTTCTTAGACTTAGGTCAATTATACTATTATTTAGTTCAAATGTATACCTAATTAATCGTGTGTAATTGTCTAATTAAATTGTTATTTAATCGATTAATCTGGATGGATGGTTAACCCTAATTGATTATCTTAATTAATAATTAGGTTAATTGGCCCATTTCAGTTCGATTAGACTTAACTAATTACTATCAACTTAGGCAATCTAAGAATTTAGTCACCTTTATTGGTTTAAATATCAGCCTAATTACTCAAATAGGCTATTAGGCAACTAAACATTGTAGTTGCCTAACATTAAACTAGAGATTAACTTTCACCTAATTAATGACCCAAGCCTCGGAGTAATTTAACCTATTAGGATCAAAGTTTTATTAATGAAACAGTAGGTTAGGGAAAACTAACTATCAAAGAACTCTAGACAATCTATATGCATATCAAAACGAACTAATTGACCAAACGAATTCATAGCCAAACAAACTCATAAGAAAGCAGCTTATCAGTCATGATATTCAAAAGGAATCTGACCAAGAACAAGTATATGACTGTCATGGACATATTTGAATCTTAAATCTAAAAAAATTATTCGGCTACCTAGTCAAGCACATAAACAGAATCAATTAACTAAACGGATCAAGGAAAAAGAAATGAGCAGACATATGAAAACAGTGACAAAACCTAGGTTAGTTACTAACGAATTAAGCATGAAATACATTCAGGTTTTTGGATTAATCAAGGAAAAAGAGCACGTAAACAAACATGAGACATCTGGGACACAATAGAAGAAGAAGAAAAAGAGAAAAAAAAGGAAGAAGCTAATCTAAACATGGATGCAATAATACAACAATGATTAGGCATGTTCATGTAATAATCAGGAAAGAAACATATAGAAAGGAAAAAGGGGGATATTACGGCGACTTGCCAGAGTCTGGCCGGACCTTGGCGACCTTCAAAAGTGACCCTCACTCACATGAATCGACGGCTCTTGTCAAGATCCATCAACTCATGTGAGTTTGAGTCACAGAGCCGCTTGGAGTTGCCATTAGCACGATTTAGGGTTCCGCTAGTTTCAGATCTGAAATTACTCCTAACTGGGCGATTTTTTGTGAAAATAAATGTTGAGACGGGATTGAGGAGACCTTAGGGATCACCTGGTGAAGTTTTGGTGGTCTTTAGAGAAGCTCCACCGCCGGAGGCAATTTTCGGTGGGCGGAGAGTGGCATCTAGGGTTTGTGGTTTAGAGAGATGAGAGAGAGACGGACAGGGAGTGTGTGAGGCTTTGGTGAAATAAGGGGGTGGGGTGTGGTTTGGACATATATATAGTTTAGGGATCGGATACTTCTCAGCCTTGGATCTGGAAAGATCAGCGACTGAGATTGACACCTATTAAACGGTGTCGTTTGGACTAAGTGGGGGTTAGGCCGGGTTGAGGGATTTATTGGGCTGGGTAGGTTGAGTGTATAGGGATTGGGCCTGGGTATTTCTTGGCCCAGGTCCGATTTTTGACTTCCTTAACTAANATATTACTAATTAATCTATAATTTAATGAATAAAAATGATTAGTTTTAGTAATTAGTTATTAAAACTACTCTACATTAAATAACCATCACTCGTCTATTATTCAGTTAATTATAACTTTATAATTCTTTGATAATAGTGATGCAATTTTGAACAAATTTTAAAAGATGAATTATGTATATGCCAAAAAAATACAAATCTTTCACAATTAATCGCTGAAAATCAACAAAAATCTATGAAATTAATTTATTTATCGAATTTTGTAGGAGCATTTAGTAGGTGAAAAATCACATGCTCACACCTAGTATGAGAGGCTATCCAAGTTTCTCTTGGAAAATGGCTTCACAAGAGGAAAGATTGACAATACATTATTTTTTAGGAATGGGGAAGGAACCTGCTCATCGTTCAGGTTTATGTGGATGACATCATATTTGGGGCTACAACAGATTCACTATGTGAAGAATTTGCTAAACTCATGGGAAGTGAGTTTGAAATGAGCATGATGGGGGAACTGAACTTCTTCCTGGGTCTTCAAGTGAAGCAGTCCACAAAAGCAACGTGTATCAGTCAGCAGAAATACATCAAGGAACTCCTGAAGAGGTTTGGTATGGAAGCATGAAGCGTGATCGATACCCCTATTTCTACTGCTACTAATTTGGACATGGATGATTCTGGATCACCTGTAAATCAAACAATGTATCGGGGTATCATTGGTTCACTACTCTACCTTACTGCCAGCAGGCCATACATTTTCTTCAGTGTGGGATTATGTGCAAGGTTTCAATCAAATCCTAAGGAATCTCATCTGAAGGCTGCTAAGAGAATTCTGACATATCTTAAGGGCATACAGGACCTGGTTCTGTATTATCCTTCAGGTGACAATTTCAACCTTATTAGTTATGCTGACGCTGATTATGCAGGTTATCTGGTGGACAGGAAAAGCACATCTGGAATGGCCCATTTCCTTGGATCATTTCTAATCTCATGGGGTACAAGGAAACAAAACTCAGTAGCCCTCTCAACAGCTGAAGCAGAATATATTGCTGCAGCTTCGTGCTGTGCTCAGCTACTGTGGATCAAGCAACAATTGGAAGATTTTGGAGTATACATTGATTGTGTACCGCTTCTATGTGACAACACCAGTGCTCTCAACATGGAAAAGAATCCAGTTCAACACAAGAGAACCAAACACATTGATGTCAGACACCACTTTCTCAGAGACAATGTGGAAAAGGGACTTATCTGTATGAGATTTTGCTGCACTGAAGATCAAATTGCAGATATCTTCACCAAAGCTCTAAGCAGGGAACACTTTGAGAGAAATCGGATGTCATTAGGGTTAATTAAACCTAATTGAGAACCTGGTTCTTCTCTTATGGCTATGAAAGTCATACTTAGGTAAAATTAGCTAAAGTGTTTTCTGACCAAGCCTAACTCAGATCTATACCGTTGCAGGTAGACACGCATGATGATTATAGAAGCTAAAGGTACGGTGTTGAACTGCGAAAGAGAGTTGCAAAAAATATTTTTACAAAAACAGGTCAGGAACCCGGTTCTTGTGCCACAGTTTAGTAGTAATGTGTTTATCTCATGCTTTTATCAAAAGACAACAAAATTAATTCAACTGCCATATCATCTGACTTTTCAGAGCCTGCATTTCACGTCTTGTCTCTCAAATCCTTTCACCTCCTCTGCACGTTACGTATTCCCACAAACCCACCGCCGTTTCAAAATTCTTCGGAACCCGTTCCTTTCCCCCCATTATTAGCCCTTCCCTCCATAAAACCCTCTAACTCCCAAAGTTCTGAACCATTATATCTCATTACATATTTGTTTTTCTTTCAGAACTATCTACTACTTCTCTCACCATGGGCGACGAACAATCGTCTCCTTCTCCTACCAACAACACCACTCTCACATCTCCACCCTCCTTAGCATCACTCCCAGAAACCCACTCCTCCAATACCCCTGATACCAATGTACTCACACCCATTTCCTCTTCATCTCCTATCCCTCTTGCTCCTTCGTCAACCCCTGCCTTACTTCCAAGTGTTGAAACTTCTGATTCCCAAATATTAATCCTACTTCTCCTCCTCCTTCTGATCAAACCAAAGAAAATTTGGAAAGTGCTACACCTCAGACGTCAGAGGTTTCTGAGGAAGATCCCGATCAGTACTTGAACTCCTCCGTCCTGGACTCAGTGGCTCACATGGAGTCCCCAGAAAAGGAAACATCAGAAAATATCATGGCTATCGTTGCCGAAAGCCTTACGAGTGAAGGGCCCTCTCTTCTGCCTGAATCTCAGGGGGAAGAAACTCCATTTTTGGGGGATGAAGGAACCATGGTACTCTTTGAATCTCCAGTTCATGAAAAAGCCTCTGAAAAACCTGATGAAGAATCTGTGTCTCTTCTTAAGGAACCAATTCAGGAGCATGGTTTCTCCACTAAGCCATTGGAGTCCATTCCACCTATTGAGGTACCATTTGATGAGGATGATGAGGATGCCATGGTTCTTAGTGCCCGTTTTAAATTACGAAAGCCATCAATCACTTCTGAGTCTTCTTCCAAGCGACCAACTACCAGGTTGTAGAAGAAAGAGGCTTTTGAGTTTGCTTTGTAGAAGAGTAAGAGGAGAAGTAAGAAAAAGAAGAAGAGACTGATGAAACAAGCAGAAGTTGTGGTTGATAAAAACATTCCAGTGGTTGAGGTTGATGAAGATGTCATAGAGGAACCTAGTTCTTTGGTGAAAAGGTCGACGAAGGTACAAAAGTCTGTGGTTGGTGCTTCCAAGGAAGCTGTTGAAAAACAAAGTGAAACATCTGTGAAGAGTGGTGGTAAATCTAAGAAGGTTGTGGTTGAGGAAGATCTGTCTGAAGGTGATACTTTGGTTGCTGCGAGTGGGAAGGAAAAGTCTGATGAAAAGTCTAGAAAACGAAAGCAGGAAACTGTGGGAGGACCTAGTTCGATGAAGACCATACCAAGTGATAGTGGACTTGGGCAGGAGAGATTGAGAACTTAGAAAGTCTTGTGGGGTCGAATGTTTGACCCAGAAATCTGGGATATGGCAGGAATGATACAAGTTTTGGAGATGGTGGAATTCCAGCAATGGGGTCATTTGTTTACGGCGGATGTGCCTAAGGTATATGAATAGGAGGTGCAAAATTTCTATGCAACTCTCTTCACTATTGGAGGGGACCATATTTGTATGCTAGTAAATGGAGCTGGCATTGTGATGGATGCTTCTGTGTTAGGGAAAATTCTTCGAGTTCAGTGTGAAGGGATGACCTTAGTCAAGGGTGCCTGTGGAGATAACTTTAGGAGAGCTATTGTGAAAGAGCAAGATATCCAGCAGGGGGAACGGGTGCATAAGAAGGCACTACTACCGGTGTATCAACTCCTCTTTGAATTGGTCAACAAGGTTCTTTTACCCCGTGTTGAGAGGAGGTCTATAGCTTCCAAGTCTGATCTAGTCTTGATAGAGGCTCCTGATGAGTTCACACCCATAAATCTGCCAACAATTATGATAGGACACATGCAAAAGGTGGTGAACTTTCAAGATGGAATCATGGGTTTCCATACGGATTTCTCCTCACTCGGGTATTCCAGTTCTACAAGGTACCTTTGGGCAATCCAAAAGTAGGAACCCGCAAACAAACCTTCTCCAAAACAACTCTGGAAGAATGTGAGTGCGTGGAAAAGGTTGGGGGGAGCACTTCGACGATTTCACAGTTGGTGAATGCTCAGAATGCCGCTACTGAAGAAATCAGAAGGTTGAAGGCTAGGAATGCCATACTGGAAACTCAGCTCATTCAAGCTGTTGGAGCACCTGGGCTGTAATTCTTCCAAAGAAGATGTTGTTGTCTTGACTAAGGAGAATGCTGAGCTTAGGCAACAGGTGGAGAACCTGCGGGAGAAATTTCTTGAGGAACAGATGTCTGCCAATGCCCGAATGGACCTTGTTCTCAAAACCATTGTTGCCTCCTCCTCCAAGCCTCCCTCTTCTAGTGCCCCTTAGGATCCTCTTAGTGACCAGTTATCTTGTGTTTTGATGTTTGTGGCTGTTATTTTTTGTTTTTTGTTTTTTTTTTGTGATGGTATGTTGGATCTCACTGTTGCTGCTCCCGTTGAATCAGTCCAAATTAGTCTTTGCTATCATCGCAAAGACTTATGTTTCTAAAAACCAATTATTATCAATGAAACATCTCTCCATTTGCTAGTACAATGCTTGTTTTCCTTTTGCTTCTCTTTTCTATCATGTTGTGTGCACACATGGGGCATGAGTTAGTTGTGTTAGACTTCTTTATGCTTTTTTTACATGCATATGTATTTTTAATGATGCCAAAGGGGGGAAGATATAAGTATACTTGTAGATTGAAGCAGGTGACAAAGAGGGAAGCATAGAGTCAGGGGGAACATATGAGGTTACTGGTACTTTATCTGGTTAAGTCAAGCTCCATAAACAATTATCAACTTTAAAAGTTTGTCATCATCAAAAAGGGGGAAATTGATGGGCTTAAGGTTTCACAACCTTATATTTTGATGATCTAACAAATTCCTTGTCTAGAACTAGATAAAGGACCTGATGCATATTTGGTACAATTATTCAGCAACAGACTTAAGATAATGGGAGCAGTATGACTTCGGATACACAAGAACCAATTCAGGGACCTAATCCCCTCGTGTATCACTGACAGAAGTGCAAAGTCAATTCTACAGCTGGAAAGTAACTGCAGAAAGTGACTGTCTGCAACTGTGCACGCAACAGTGCAGCAGTCACTTCCCATTGGGAAGAGTCTTGTACCAACCAAGTATGGACATCATCCTTGTGATGTCATGGAAGTATAATAACAAGGAGTATAACAAAAACATACTCACTTGAGCATTTAGTGATACTCTCTCAAGCATTCAAGAACTTATCCAGCATTGAAGTCACAAGTGTGTCAAGAACAAGAAGACAACTCCACTATGGACCAATTCTATTATGAGTCTGTGTATCCTTAGTTGAGTTGTAATCTTGTGTTTGTTCTTCATTGTAACTCCTATATTGCTTTCTTAGAAGCTTTGTTTTAGAAAACTCAAAATCATAAACCCTCTGAGTTTGTGTTGTGACTAGAGCTAGTCATAGGTTGAAGTCTTTGTAACTAGAGAGTGACAAAGTGGCTTGTAGTAAGTGTATTACAAGTTAGTGAGGTTGAAGTCTTTGTAATAAAGTTATTACAAAGTGGCTTGTAATAGTGTAGTTACAAGTTAGTGAAGTTGAAATCCTACCAGTGTAGGTCGTGGTTTTTGTCCCCTTGAGATTTTTCCACATAAAAATCCTGTGTTTTATTTACATACTGCTTTAGTAGTTAGCACTTATGGAACTGATATATGACCAGGTCTCTATACAGTTGGTGGACTCATATAAACTATCAAAGATCAAACAACCAAAGTATTATCATTCCAAAAATAATCTTACAAGGGGCAAACAAGTGCCCGCGAAACAAAAAAAGACAAGAAGAAAATAACAAAAATACAAAGGAAAACATGCTACTCGGCCGCATCCACGCCATCGCCATCGCCATCGCCACTTGTACCCTCGACATCGGAATACTCATCGTTATACCAAGTAGCAGGCTCAAGCCCATCCAAGATATCTTCACCGTCATCCATGCCAGGCGTACCTGGGTCGTAGCCACAAGTGTCACGAGCTGCATGTGCCTTAATATGGGCATCTTTGAATTCCGCCTCAGAAGCCTTCTCGACCGTCATCAAAGCCCTATATATGTCGCGATGAGCCTTAGCATGAACCCACTTCTTGTACAAATCTCTTGACACACTAGGGTAAGTGGAAGCATGGTAGGTAGACAGATGGCCTGTTGCTTCATCTTCTCAGCTTTGAGGACGGCAATCTGCTCGTTCAAATCCGAGACCTCCGCTTCTAGACCGCCGATCCACTTTTCAAGCCTCTCTTCTTTAAGCGAAGATGTATCTACTTCACTAGCCCGCTCAGAACTGAGGACACGGAAGGTACCCACTAGTGCCACCGCCTCTACCACAGTAGCCGTCCTGGCTTCCTCAACTCTCTCCAACTCCGCAGCCTGGCAGCTAACTCATCCCTCAAACCGTTGGCCCCAACTTCATTCTGCTTGAGCTTGCCCGTAAGGTTGTCACTCGAGCCTGGAGATTGACACACTCGGCCATGAACCCCTTGCTCACCTCAAGCTCCTCGTCTTTAGCCCTCAGTGTTCCTTCAAGCTCGCTGCATCTGCGGATGTCCCTCACCAGCTCATCATCCTTTTGTTTCAGCTCATCTCGGAGAGTTTGGAATCGACCGTCCTCACCAAGTATGCTGACCAGTGCTCGGTGCTTGGTAAGGTACTCTCTGTATTTTGACTCCATCCTCTTATAAAGAGCCTCCCTCTTCTCCTCCCGACAGGCGCTCTTGATCTCGATAATGAGAGTCTGATAAGCAAACAAAAAAGGGTCAGCAAAAACAAACAATGTAAAGGAAAGAAAGTGAAACGCCAAAAAGGAACTTACTCGAAGGGCCATCCCGAAAATGCCCAATGATAGGTCCGCGTCCTTCCACGTCTGCAACGTCCTGTTCTCGGGGTCCGTGCACAAAGGAGCAAAATTTGGGACCACCCGTTCCGAATTGACCAGCAGGTTGAAGTCCACGGGGATGACAATATTTCTAGTAGACCCCTCGGTCCTTACTTCTACTCGAGTAAACCTCTATTCGAAGGTCCCCACTTCCTCGGTGTCGATATCAGATCCAGACTCCTCGTCTTCCACAACTACAATTTTGTCCCTTCCACCAGTGGACGATGAGCCGACCTCGACGGCCCCTGGTCGTCCTCCTTCCATGGCGGCCTCCACTTCCTCTAAAGGCCTCTCTTCTGCGGCAGCCTCTGGTGGAGGAACAGTTCCCGCAACTGAACGATTCGCCGACTCCACGTTCAGAATGATTGGCCGCTCAGATGGCGGCCGCAACCTCTACTCTTCGCCTTTTCAACGGCGTTGCCTCCTCCTCACCGGGAGAAGACTCATCCTCTAGGAGAAGTACCGGACATGTCGGAGTCTCCGTTGGTGGAACGACCATTTGACGCTTGGGTTCGCTCGACACCAGAGTCTGGGAGGAAGTGTTCCGCACAGACTCGGCCAGTATGAACTGCATCCCAGCCGAGGCAACCGCCTGGAAAAATGCAGGAATGGGGCCTTCGCCTTCCTAGAAGCCCTCCGACCTGACACCAAAGAGGAACCATAAGCAAACGAAAGAAATGGACTATAACAAGGAAGAAATTAGTCACAAAGCCTAAATCTAACTTACCGATCAAGGGCTTGGGCCCGAACCTCTTGTTGAAGGACGCCCAGTCACGGATCCCCACAGTGTGAGGCAGGATGCTGGCAACCCAGTTGCTGATGTCGGCGACCAAAGAAGGTGGATGTCTCTCAGCTGCACAAAAAAAAGAGAAGACAAACGAGTCACGAAACACGAAGAAAAGTGAGTAAACGTACTTCAAACAGTAAAAATACTTACGAGCAAAAGTCCACTGCTCAGGAAACCTGCTTGGGTTCGCCACCGCGTGCTCGGTTTTGATGAAGAAATAGTTGAACCAAAATCAACGGTTTGTCTTGTCATCCATCCCCGCCACCAGCCCTTTGGTTCCGTGGTGGCGAAGGTGGATCATTGTGCCCCTATAGAAGCTTGGCGCGATAAGATCCAACAGGTGACAGATAGAAACTTCGCAGCTGGCTAGCTCCGTGAACTTTGTCAGCATGAGAAAGACTTTGTAAAGGTAGGGGGAAAGCTATGCCGGGCAGACGCCGTAGTAGCGACATAACTCCTCAGCCAAAAGAGGGAGGGGGAAGAGAATAGCCCACTTGAAACGGGTAGGTATAAAATGCACAGTACCCGGGCCAGTGAACTTGAATCACGTCATCCCCAGTCGGTATTAGCTCGACATGAGCGGGAATGCTATATTTGGCCATAAGGGCAGCAAGATGCTTCGCCTCCATCTCAGGCCTCGTAGGCTCGGGGTTGCGGGCAGGTTCCTTTGAGAAGTCGGTTCTAGAAGTTGGGTTACGTGGAACGACCTCCTCCACAGTAGGGAAGCTTTCGTCCTCCATAACAGTAGGTTCACCGCCACCAGAAGGCATGGCCACCGATAATGGAGTGGGGTCAGAGACCGTCTCAGTGTTGAGAGTCACGTTAGTCATTTTCCGATAATGTGTATGTGGTGGAGCCGGAAATAAAGAGAGGGTGGTGACGGCGGAAGTTGCAGGGAGCAAAGACACATGAAGAAGAAGAAAAAGCAAAGTGCAGAGGTGAAAGAAAACTAGAGAATGCAAAAGTCTCGTTGAGAAGCCTTCCCCCTATTTATAGACAACCGGGGCGCCCGAACCGGTGCAAATAACCGTCAGTGGCCCTAGAATCAAAGCGACAGAGGCTCAAGAAACAATACTGAGCATCGGGAAGATGCACAATGATGATGCATGTGGCCGTGAAATCATCCTGTACCAGCCTTGTTGACCACGATCCTCAGAACGACACATCACCATCTCAATGATAATCACTTTTGCCCGGCCAACACATCGGGATTTCTCCAGAACAGTTGCTGATAATGTCCGCTCACTGAAGTCGACCAAAAGACGACCTCATTAAGCGGAGGGACTAACTGTATGAGTCAAAATCCGACTTGAGGAAATTTAGCGAATATGAATCAACAGGTGTAGAAGTTATGGTCGTGGTCGAGCAGAGCCCAATAGGGCCCAATAGCGAGGAGTCGCCGGGCAAGACATCAAGGCCAAGGGCGAATAAAGAAGCATATGAGCAACGACTAGAATAGTCTTGGAATTATCAAAAGGAATATTCTATCGAATATTCTTCTGACTGTACTTTCTAGGGTTTCCTAGGAATATCCCATATAAAAATTAAGATATAGAAAACAAAGCGGGGGGAGATTGATTCTGATAAGAACACTTGTAAGAAGTTGACTCTTGAAAGATAATACAAAAAGCTTACCTTTTCACTGTGATTGATTTTGTTGTTTATTCTGCCTTTCCACTCACACAATCCAAGAACACTTCGTCCATTTCATATCTAGTTATTGCACTTTGCTGTCAGAAGGAAGAACCATCCGCATCACTCAACATTTGGATGGATCATTCTTCCTATTTACGTTTATTGCCATTCTTCATATTAATTGCTCATTATTACCCCTTCATTAACTCTTAAAAGCTTCATTTATTAATCTGATAATTGACTTTATGCACTAATGGACCTCACTGTTCCAACACGTGATTAGATCTTGGATTTGTTGTGCTTGACAAGGATTTGCCTTCCATCTTATTTATCCCTAATTAGTTTAGTAAAAAGTGTTATACATTTTGGTTAAACAACACTCTATTTGGTTCCAGTTATTTGTATTAAAATGTACTAAAAAGGGTCAAAAGATTGAAACAAATGCCATAATGATAAATTAAAGTGCAAATGTAGAAGAAATTGAAGGGCTTAATCTTCGACAACAAAGAGGAGAGACATAACAAAAACTAAAGATTACCAATATCCCTTTAAAGAAAATATCTATTTATTAATTGTTACTAAAAGATAAATAATTTTCGAACAAATTTACACAGTCAAAAGTTCCCTTCACCCTGATATTGGATTAAATATAATTATGAAATTCGATTGCCATTTTCTGATAATCTTACAACTAAAAAATGCTTGAGTTTTCATAATATTTTATATATCTAGTACGTAGAATAAGAATACTTGAATTTCACTTTCTGATATTTCATGTGCATTTTGATAGTTAAATCAGAGTCATATATCTATGGTTCAGACATTAGAGTGAGATTTGATACCTAAAACCAAACGAGGGGATTGGCGGCTAAAAGAAAAAAGGAAGAAGGAAAATTGAAAACAGAATCAATCGCCCAACAATTGGGCAATGGGCCTCCTGCCATTAACGAAGAAAAACGCATTTTAGTTCAGAAAACGAGAAAAAAAGTCAAAAAAGTTGTTCAATAACAGCCGCTCTCTCCAAACTGGAGCAATCTAAGAAGCAAATGATACAGATTTAAGGTGTTTACACGGGGTAAAGTGTTGATAACTGATGTCGTTGTTCCTCTGTTGTAATTCCTCAATCAGCAGAATCCGAACCAACAATTGGTAAATTCTATTTTATCTCATTAGTTTAATGTTTATGGATGAATTTATGAAACAATATGGATACGTGATTGTTGTGATTACTGATTGCCAGTAAAAGAAATAAGGGATCAATTATAGGAAACTAAAAATGGAAGTTCGTGTGATTGTAACTTCAATTTATGGAGCCGAGAGCTGATATGCTCCAGCTAGAAATTCTTTTTAAGTTTTAACTGACTCTAACAAACTAGAAATCAAACAGATTATAGGGGATTCTATTTGTTCAGCTTTGTTGCAAGAGTTTAAGTTATATTTACATTATCAGTGTACTTTCACCTTATAGAAGATTGCTTCCCATTTTCTTAAGGTCACTAATTTATGTTTGTGTAGAGAGCTACCTGCTGTTGCCTTTTAAGTGACTTCATTGTGTAAATCTTTTTTACTCCGTCAGTTCATAGAGCTTATATACTTGTTAGCTGTTACAATGGAGAACACTTGAATAACACATTGCTGAAAAAGTTTAAGCAGCCATTTCCTTCTGTGAGCCCACCTAGTACCCGTTGATTCTCCCTTACCATCACCAGAAGGACACTTGGTTACGTCACAAGTCTAACGTAATCGGGAATAGAGGTCAATCAATCCATTTCTAACTTGAGGTTAACCTTATGCATTCTGAAATTGAAAATGAAAGATTCACCTTGCATATCTCAACAAGTTCAATTGTAGCTGATGGTAAAAGTCATGTGCAGTATCAGCCTATTGCAGTGGCGGACCCAAGTGGTGACTAGCGGGTTTAACTGAACCCGCTTCACCAAAAAATAATACTGTGGATATGTATAAATTAAGATTAAAGCTGTGTAAATTTTGTATAAATATTTATTTGAACCCACTTGACAACTACTATTTTACGACTAAAGTTATATACTTCTAAGATTGAACCCACTTGCACAAAATTCCGGGTCCGCCACTGGCCTATTGCCTGTTTAGGTTTGGCTCTAGGGCTGTGTGAGTTCTAAGGTTTTACATCTTCTCCCAAGTTGATGTATAGTTTGCATTATTTTCAAGTGGGTCAGCTTCTTGTGTAAGTGTGTATTGTTTTCTAGAAAGCTATTATTGACACATATTTACTGAATTTTTGACCATAAGGTCCTGTGAATGTGATCATTGCCCGTAGTAACTTGCATGGCCATATTGCCAAGAATAACCCTGGATTTGAGCTGCTTTAGACAAATTATGCCCACCTCTTAGTGGTTCGAACAATTTTGAGTGTCACGGGGGAATTTGACACCCGTGGACACCATTCAGTGTCACGCTCTCTTGAATTGCCTCTGCATCAACCTCCCCAATATTTTCTGCTATCCCCTCCTTCATCGGCATTGAGGGTTTTTTGCTTGCATCGATAAAGTACTTCTAACTTCTATTCTCTTGGTCGATTGTATGTTAGGTTACAGAAAGTTGAAAAGGTTTGTAAGTGGAAGACTTGATAGCATGGAAACATGGCTGAGGAACTGTTGTGTTAGGTGCTTGGTGTTCAGATTTGTTATTGGAGGGTAACTGGACTATGGAGTAGAAGTTTGCTATTCCCATTGACAGATTCCTCGTGCTACCTTTCTCCTTCTTACGATCTGTTAGAATTGTTGGATTAGATATCCTTATCTTTTTTATAGGTACTATTGGGTTAAATATCCTAGGCATTAGTCTCTAATTGAAACAGGAATTGGATTCACATGAATGAAGGGTTTTTTAATGAGCATGTAAGACCTCAGTTCTTCAAATTTCTATATATAAGCTTCCACGTCATTGGCCTACTGAGCTCACTGAATTTATCAATCTCTATCCAGAAATCTAGTGTTTCCAGACCTTCTATAACCGTCACAAATGATGTGTTCCTACAAATTACCCACCATAATCTATCATAGAACTGTCAAACTATCGGTGGATCCCCCCTTTTATATCTATCCGGATATAGCTTATCTTCATAGTACTAGGTACTTGATGAATCTCAAAGTATTTTATTGCCTAATCCACAGGGTTGAGAATTTTGTCTCTAGGGGTTTACAGCTGAAAACTTCTTTACCATGGTATTATGAAGTTGCAGAGTAGGTGTGACAGTGCTAACTATTTCTGTGTTATTAGGAGGTGGTTAGCCCTGATGGGAGTTAGGAGCTGCTGCATTCTGGACATTCAAGGATTGAGGTAATAGTACCATTCCACGTGATGGTTCACACTTCACAGGATAGAAGATTGGAGAGGTCGGGTGGTTTGAATTCCCGTATTTCACTAATGGAAGATTGGAGTGGTGGGTTGGAGAATAAGTTAATGAAAAGAATCCCCCTCTTGATGCTAAAAAATCTTTTGGTGTAAGGCAAGGGTGCATTTTACTTTTTTTTTGCATCATTTTTTAAATCATGCACACCGCTTCACAATGACTACCTCACCTCAGTCTCATAATTATGACATTCGTATATCTGTTACAGCTTTATTTTGTTCCTTAAACAATTGTGCCCTTGTCCCCGCCTCATAGGATAGAAATAGACTTTTGCTTCTTCATCCTCACTTTCTCATTTATCTATATTATTAATATACGTTCTTAGATCTTTTTAGCATGCATGAGGTATGGGTCCTCATGTTCTTTGGTCTTCCTTCTCTTTCAAATATCTTTTAAAGAGAATATGCTACACTTTCCCTTTGAGTATATTTTATATATTGTAACTTGATTATATATCATACACCCAATAAATTTTATTCTTTCAAATATCTTAACATTTATTATGTCACCTCACTCAGAGCTTGTTCCTAAAGAAACAAAGATATATATTTTTCTTTCTCCTTTCATATACATGATATGAAATTAAGGTTTGAAATGGCTCTAGTCAATATTTGTTAATACATGAGGCACATCACACTTTCGTTGTAATTGCTATTCGGATTCATATTAACAAGCCATTAAATAGATGTGCTTTTCATGTTTCTGTTAGATATTCGTTGAAGGAGCACATTGTTCTCTCCTTGTTTGGTTTGGGACAATTCTCATATCATGAGCTAGCTTTTGAGATTGAATTAGGCCCAAGGTCCATTTTCTTTACATGGTATTAGAGCCAACTTCATCTTTATTGTTGTGTTTCTCAATGTTGGGCCCCCATGTTATGTTATCCACAATGTTCAGGCCTGGGGCATAGGTGGAGGGGGCAGTGTCAGAATTTTCCATATTGGTTGAGAGAAAGGACTGTTGTCTCCTTTTATAAGCTTGGGCAATTCTCACATCATGAGCTAGCTTTTGGGGTTAAGATAGGCCTAAACTCCATTTTTTGAAGATTCAATTCATTCTTGAGTGAATCACATTCCATGAAACAATGCCATATGGGTAGTTGGTTACCATATTGGCTTCTGCCTCCAAGTGAAACTATGGCTATGTTACAACATTATGAATGAGAGAAATTCCACCTTCAGAAAATCTGGCTTTTTTATCTTTAGTCACACACAGTGTCACATGTGCTGATTTTATCGGCTTTGGTCCTGTAATTATTTGTGGGTCATGCTGTCTTTTGGAAACAACCTCTCTATTCTCACAAGGTAGGGGTAAGGTCTGCGTACACACTGCCCTCCCCAGACCTCACGGTGTGGGATAATATTGGGTATGTTGTTGTTGTTGTTGTTGTTGCTGTGTTTTGGACCCCAGTTTGTTTGGAGCTCCATTCAGACCAAATAGTTGCTTTTCAAAAGCTGAAGCTTATGAATAGAGTAAGTTTCCCATGATAGTAGTAGGATCAGAATTAGAAGTAGAACTCTGGGTGCTAGAATTAGGAACAAATATTAGGTTTAGGATTTAGACCAGTGTTACTACAAGGACTTGGATTAGGAATTAGATTAGAATAAGGACTACGTCTATGTTTGGGTTAAATTGGGATCCTAATTCTTTACTTGCTCCTATATTAGGTTTAGGATTTAGACCACAAGGACTTGAATTAGGAGTTAGATCAGAAGTAGGACTAGGTCTAAGGTGGTGGATTGAATTGGAATCCTACTTCTCTGCTCACTCTCACATTCTCATTCACTCTACCTAATAGTTGTTTTAACCTAGTTTCTTGCTCTACTCCAAATTATACTAATCCAAATTTAGCTCCTAATGGAAGTGTTTTTAAGTAACGACATGATGACATCTATAACTTCTTACTTGATGAAGATGTACAATATCCATTTGGTCTTCAAAACATGGAAAATGGAAGTACCTAAGAGGTACTTCTTTACATGGTATGCAATGTGGAGAGCAATTTTTACAACTCAACGACCTTACTTGAGTTCAAAGTCAATTTTAACAACTCAAGAAGAAGGAGATGCATAGTGGTCAATTGGTGTTCACGTGTAAAAATCATGACGAACGCGTGGATCACCTATTGTAAGTTAGCAACGAAACTATGAGCCATGTTGTTCTTCATTTTCAACATCCATTGTTTTTTTCTCGAGAAAAAAGCACTGGTGAGTTGGAGATTGGATAAACTAAATGTTATAGGAGAAAGTTATGGAGAACCGCTCCGTGCAATAAATTTCTAGAAATGCAGAGAGAGGAGTATGATAACGTTTGAGGGAACTGGACATTCATTGTTAAATTACAATCCTCTTTTTTTCCTAGTGCTCTTTTGGTCTAAACAGGAAGTTCCTTACTGTATAGACGATTAGCTTGGTTCTTGGGGAGCTTATGCATTCTTCTTTTCAATGTTTTTATAATAAACCTAACACCATCTTGGTGTATATTACTTAAGTTTTTTGAGTTTTCTGATTATCATCAAAAGACAAATCACTTTATGTCTCTAACTATAAATAGAGCAGTTATCTCTTTCCTGAAAAGAAAAAAAAAATGACAGAGGCTTCCACTGGCCATAGAAAGAAGAAGCGCACTAGGAGAAGAAGAAAACAAGAAATGGAGGCTTAGCAGCAGAACGTGATTCTCTATTTTCCCCAATAGAGAAAAGAAAAGAAATAGAGGGAAAAAAAGATGCAGGCAGTCTTTGCCAAAAGAAAAAAAATAAAGAAAGGAATTAGAAGAAAGAAGAATTCTGTGAAGATCTCTCTTTCCTGCACTTCTTCTGATTGAGATCGTTGATGATTTTCTTAAGTTGTTTGTTCTCTAATGTCTTCTCAAGTCTCATGAGTATGTCTCTTTTGCTCCTGCAGAATATTTCCTTTTCCTTTCCTGGATCCTAATCTCCCC
>ML374741.1:0-30816 GCA_005239525.1 Nicotiana knightiana | reverse complement strand
CAACCCCCCCTTTTTTGGCTTGAAAGATGCGCATGCTAAAGGCCTTGTGCCTTAACCCAGGTGTGCGCTTGTTAATCGCTTTTATGCAGCACCTCAACTGAAGTCTGGTGAGGCGCCAATTCTGCTCTGTCGGTTGCCTCAGCACCTGAAGCTTGGCTTTGGCTTTGTTGGAGGCATGTTGAAAATGTTCAAAGTGTTAAGGTCTAATTTAGCAATGTCCTATATTGAACGAATATTATATTGTAGTTTTTTGAGACCTATAAGTGATCAAATTTTCTTGTCATCAATACACGTCTTTTTCTTATTCTTCACAAGTAGTTTAGATATACATGTGCTACTGGAAGTTTTCATGACCATTTTCCATAGGGGTTTAGTAGTATAGGTGGAATGTTTTATTGAATAGGCTTCGTAAGTTTCTATATTGTTCATTCGGACATGTTCCCCTGGTGCTGTAGTGTCTTTGCTTTTGTTTCTGCATTGACAACTTGTGTTTGCTGATGAAAAAATGAAACCTAAAACAATTGTCTCGTCTGGGATGATATGTTTGGCTTAAAACATATGGTATAGCTATCAGATCGGACCCTCGTTGTATCGAAGGAGGTTTAATCTAATCCGTTTTGGGGAAAAAATTACTCTGAACACAGGCGGATTTCGAAATGCTGGCAAAGGAGTTCAGCCGTTGGGCTTATATCGTGCATTCTAATACATTGGAACCTTTGGTTTTGCCATTTTCAATTTTCATGTCCCCAGCCGCCTTTCTCCCACTCCCCCTGGCCCCGGCCCTTTCCTCTCTAAGGCATCTAAAACTTTCAAAAAGGAAAAAAGAAAGAAAAGAAAACACAGATGGTCCAAATTTTGTGTTATGTTTAGTTCAACAGTCTGCTGCCGCATCTCCCTGCATCGAGCATCGGTTATGCAGTGACATTGTTTTTCTGAAGTATCGAATAGGTAAAGCTTAGTAGTCCTTAGGTCATTATCTTTGGTATATTTAGCCAATTTTTGAATGCCTTCATGATTTGTTGAATCCAATGATTTGGGAACTGTTTCATAGGCTATCATTCAAATATTCTAACACGGGATTTTGGAGAAGTTGATTGATTTTGTGTCTGTTTCTGATTATTGAGTTTTGAGATATTACCTATTGCTGTCTTTGTAGATTTCTTCTAGTGAAAGGAATAAATGAATGGTGAAATTTTTAAGTGTTGGGATTTGTTTGCCTGTGTCTTTACCTTTAAGGACTTTAGACATCTAGGAATTTAGAGACTCAGATTGGTAATTAAATCGAGGTCTAGGAGTTCAACGGAAAGTATGCATTTGCATTAACCTAAAGTCTATAAATAGTTCAATTTGCTAAATTGTGTATGTGTTTAGAATATCAATTAGTAGAATCTTGTAAAGTCTTGCCAAAGTTTAAATCGTTAATACGAACAAGATATAAGTTTTAAAGAAAGAAGGTGGAAAGTAAGTTTTGGGAGACTAGCTGCTATCTTGAAGATTAAGACAGTTTTGGGAGACTAGCTGCTATCTTGAAGATTAAGACACTTTTTTTCTGAGAAGTTTGTGAAGATTAATGCAATAATTAATAAAAATGACATCACTTGGAACTGAAAATTTTCATTTGAGTTGAGTCAAAGCAGTCGTTTTGGTTTTAGCTTATCAAAAGCAAAAAGACAGAGATATCAAAACCATGTAGTTTGAGCCTAAAAGAATTTGCTTAGGTGGAAACTAAAATGACAGTTATGCCTTCAAGTTATTAAGAATATACAGACAGTATGTTTTCTACACAAATCATAAAGAATATTTAGACGTTTATGGTAGCCTTGAGGTTGCTTGTCTGAAATGTTGGGTCCGTGTCTGATAGCAATATTCTTTATTATTCCCTATATGGTCATGGTTTCTGATATTCTTTTCCATTTTTTGCTTCAGTTATCAATTGAAACAGGCATATCTCTGGTTTGTTAGATGCCACGTCCAAGATTTTGCTCCCTACTCAATATTATCATATCTAAATATGGGCTATCCAGATATATAGATGTACACATGTGCAATCCACTTGTCTTCTCATATAAAGTATAGACATATCAAAGACTTAGTTTGCTTTCTCGCAACATTTTATATCTGTTCTTTAAGCTGTGTAAGGTAGGTGGTTCAAAGAGATAATTTTTTCCCTTCCTATAATTGAATATTTATTTGTTCAGGATTGTGAGTGTTGGCAGTCATGTGGGTGAGGCATGCAATGATGTCAAACATTAATGTAGGATGGTATCCCCAAAAAGCTGATGTTTATGTGAGATGGACCAATAAGAGGACGACAAAACATCAGTAGCCTCTCTACTGAAAGGGACCCTCAAAAAGTTTTACCTTTAAGATTTGTATCAAACTCTATGTCACCATTGGTTCCTTTGGGGACCTTTCTTCATTGGTGTTGACACGTTTTATTGAGCCCTTGACTTAATCTTCTTCTGCAGCTTTTTGAAGAGATATTGGTTTTGTTGGTTCAATTGTTTCGGCTGAAAATGCCTTTTAATAAATTCTGTTTTCACAAAATCCAAGCTGTATTGTCTTTTCCTTTAGCATTTTGGAGTTCTCGGAACCTTCTTGTAATTAAAAGGGTGAAATAGGTTCTTGTGGGCCATTTTAAAATCTGTATTATTTGGGTGTTAGAGAATTCTGATTTAGAGTATATCAATATCTTGTACTATCTGATGGTAGTAGTATTTTCAAAAAAAAGGTGCTTTTTTATTTGATGGAATTTTTCAAATTTTACTTTTATATATAAACGCTGATTTCGAAAAAAAGTAAAAAAATTTTGAAAAAAGAGAAATTTCTTATGTCCAAACGGGCTCCTAGCCTCAACACTCTCTTTTCATTTTTCATTTTTCCTATGTGCTTTTTCTTGATGTTGTACTAGGTATCCAACAGACAAAACTAGTTTTAACTCATAAATTGACTGGAAGAATGAATAACTAACAGCTCTTGGCATCTTAGGGAAATTGAAAGGCCAAGATGATGTAAACAGTGATTTTATGTAATGAAATCAGTTACTCCATTATTCATAGGAATTCCTGGGAAAGTTCTGGATCTTCCAGTCCGGAATTTCCCTACTGTCTGGAAGTTCCAGAAGAGTCGCGAAGTTTCATTGTGGCAGGTCAAAGCATATATGCAAAGTCTGGAATTTCTTGTTTAAGTATGACATAAGTAGATGTTTGAAGATTCTTGGTTTATAAGATTGTAGTTGGTTCAAACTTTGCAATTGTGAGCTGTATACAACTGAAGAAAAGGAAAATTTGCTTTTGGTGACTTCATTTCAGTAGCTCTGCAGCCACTGCCTTGGTTGGTAGCAATGCAGAATTTGCGCATTGCCAAAGACTTTCTCTTGGCCTGATAATTTGCAGACAAAATCCCTGAAATTTGGTCATGATGTCAAAGTAGTGAGATGCATTATATGCAAACTTCTTCTTGTCATTGCTGACTACAGAGAGATTTGTAGAGGCAGAGATGATGTTTGCATACTTTTCTAATTTGGGTCTAAAAGAAATTGTAGAAAATGAGCGTATCTGTTTCACATATAAGGAATGAAGGGTGATAATCCAGCCACCTATTCAGCAAGCTAAGGGGCAAAAAGTTGGTTACTACTAAGATCTGATTATTATCTGCCAACCCAAAAATAGATATTACCCGTTAAAATTTCTCTCTTTTGGTGAAAGAAGTATTTGAACCTTCTTTGTCATATTCAAACAAATAGCTTAGGCCTTAAGCAGCCAGTGGTGGGACACATTGGTTCAAAGGTGATCAAGTGAATCCTCTTAAGTCAAAATATCGTTGTTGATAGCAATATCTCGTTTTATGTACATATACTTATTGTTGAATCTCATTATATATAACATTCTAAGCAAACCTCAAATTTGGAAAAACACATAAGAGATGTGGGATAGCAACCATTAGAACCTTGTTACGCGTGATGTGCGAGTTTAGGTTTAAAACTGACAATATTGTAAGTAAATTGGGCTTATTACAAATGGTATGCGAGTCACTTCGCGTACAACTTTGGCCAATGACACGGGCAAATATGAATTTAGGCAAATCCCACATGTTTGAGAGATATGATGATGGGGTAAATCTCACAAAGGACCTTGAGTCCCTAAAGGCGAGGGTACTGAAATGAAATGTAAAATCATCGACTAATCTTACATCGATAAAAATTGAAGAAATATTAGATGTATAAGGAAGCAAGTCTTAGACCTAAATGAGATATTGTTAAAGCAATGTGATTTAGACGCAAAACAAACAATATCACTAATAGATTGACCGTTACATATAGCAAACACAAGAAAAAGCTTCCACTTTATTAAAAACAATAGCTTAAAAATGCTTTAGGTTACGGGTGTACTTAGGTCGGGTTGGCTCGGATTTTTCAATTATCAAACCAAACCAATGGTGTCGGTTTTTAAATTTTTATAACAAAGCAAACCAACAAAGTTGAGTTTTTCAATCTTGGTTTTTCTCGGATATTTCGGGTTTTTTGCGGGTTTTCGAGTTTTTTTCCGGTTCATAGCATAAAAAATGTAACTTGTGTTCCAAATATTTCTTAAGTCCTAATAAAATACAACTATATAATGTGTTTTCCAAGAAGCTAACACAATAATATGAGATAAGTCATAGCATTATACTAAATATTCAATAACAAAGATAAAATAATAAAATTACATAAAATAAATATTGTTAATTAATAAGCCATAATAAAAATTTACATAATCTAAAATACTATATAGTTCATGCTAAAATAAGTATAGCTATTAAGTACTAATATTAATTACATAACTAAGCACTAACGAAAAAAATAAACTTTGTTAGCATTAGTATTGATTTGAATTTTATTTGATCTACAACATTTATGAGCTATAAACTTTATTTACTATTGAAGAATGCTACGTCTAAACTTAAAATAATACATTAAAATATAAAATTGTGAAAAAATTTAAGAAATATTTATAAATTATCTTACAAAAATATTTATATGTATAAAATATTTTTAAAAATTATATCAATATACTATCGGGTTGGTTTGGTTTCAGTTTGACTTTTTTTAGTTAAAACCAAACTAAACCATATGGTCATGTTTATTTTTCAATACCAAACTAAATCAAACCAAACCACATCGATTTTGTTTTCCGGTTTGACTCGGATTATTGGTTTGGTGCAGTTTCTCGGTTTTCTTTGTACACTCCTACTTTAGGTCATATGTGTTTGACCAAAAAATATGAAACGTTTTGTTAAACTAATTAAATAAGAAAGTGATAGGTAAATCCTAGTTAAACATAATAAGTTCTAAATCTAACACGTGTTTGAATACATAACGTTGAATGATGCTTAAACCGCTTTAATGCAGATAGTATTAAATGATGCTGTTATGAATAAGTGGAGGAACCGTGGTAAGCAATAACTATATTAAATGACAATAAGTGTAAATAGAGAGAATAATTCACCCAAATATTGAATGAGATGGATGATTCTTCTCTCTGACAAAAAAACAAATGGATATGATAATATATGTGGTTTTCTCGGATCTGATGCAAGAAAAGGTGGAATCAACAGCAAATTGAATCCTTATAGAAATGTAATATTTTGTATTGTCTCTCTAGAGTCAGCTTTTCATAAGAGTTCTTATCAAATAGAATATTACATATCTTTTGCCTTATCTCTTCTACTATTTATATGTAATACTCTCAAAAACTCTAAAAAGTACAACAGAATGAATATTCAATGGAATATTCCTTTTGAAAGTTCTAAGACTATACTAGTTGTTACTTTACTTCCTACTGCTCGAGCTCGGCCCTAATAGGCTACTCAACGGCTCAATCTTGTCAACACCCGATCGACCTCGGTATAGTCTCTCGTGATAAGCTACAGTTCTTACACTTGATCACCTTTTCATGCCGAATTTCCTCGGTCGGATTTTGACCCATACAATATGTCCGATTCCAGCCACAGGCCGTATACTTGTACCAAGTACATGATAGTGACAGTACACATATTTCATTTAGGAAAAAGAGAAAAAACATCTTGTTTATAAGAGAAAATATTGTCAGTTAATAGGATTCATGAATTATGCAGTACGTACGTAATTGTATTAATCCAATGAACTAACTTTTGTTGAACCTTAGAATGTGGACGTGTGTAATAGGGTGTGCATTTTATTATTTGTTAGTGGGCATTGAGCACACGCGAGACTGAATAAATTTTGTTATCTACTTATCCCTCTAGTCCAAAAAGACCTGTTTCAAAAGGATTTATTACTAAGTATATGCGCATAATAACAAGGTGGAAATCTAGTTATACAGCAAAAAAAGCTCTATCCCTTTTATTTTTAATGTTACTTAGATAATGCCACAGCTGCAAACAAACTTTAAAAAAAGAAGAATGATACTTAATTATTTAGCTAAGTTATTGTCTCATGTGATGGTGGAATTAGCATTTATGAAGAGGAAACATCAAACCAATTATGGTTTAAAATGACGTATAATATTTTCTATTACTTCTTACTCCCATTTACAAGAAGTTGAGTCTAGGCATAAGCATATTCAAAATTTAAATTTGGTTCGAGTCTAATAGTTTCAGCATTGAACTCATTGTGCTTTTAAAATATGGCTTCAAATATAGTATTTAGTGTGTTTTTATATATATATATTGATGATGATGCACGTTGAAAATACTGAGTTCGGATGAACATATTATATATCGTCCAAGTTAACTACCCTTCAACTAACTATGCACTGTACAATATGATATCTTTGGAATGTTTAGCACATCAAGAGTTGATAATATATGCTGTAAATTATATAGTAATATGTTGCGATTTGAACCTTGAACGTTCTTGTCTACTTTATATCGTGCAACTAAAATCCTGAAATAGTTTTATCACTTACTCTTATAATAATAGGTTTAATGTATGCATTTACATACAAAATAGCAATGGTATGAATACTTTGACGATAGTTAGTTGGGTTAGGACCAAATTAAATACTGTGATTATTTTAAATGTGAGGAAGAGAACACATCATTATATCCGTCATGCTCCATAGTTTTAGAAGCCAAAGGTAATGACATTTTTGTTCTATTAAACTTTATTCTACCTTTTCTCAATATTTAATGTCAAAATAATTATATATATATATATATATATATAGCATATGTAATGTTGTATATCCAGTGGATATGCAGGTAAAGACTAGGTATGGACTGACCAATCATAAGCTAAATATTCCAGGCATTTTGGGCATTTACTCTGGATCAATGGACACCTGCCTTCCTCTTTTGCCACACAAACTTTGCTTACTGTTTTTAAGGACCCACATAATAATAATAATTCATGATGTTTCTTTCTCCAACTTTTTTTCCATTTTCTTTCCCTTTATTTCTTTTTCTTTTTGTCATATGGCGTATGCAAGAATTTCTGCTTATCGACGTTTGTGAATTTGGTTTGGGATTATAGAGGTTCTAAGATTTTACTTTTCTTTTCTTCAAATTAATGCTTATTAAGTTTATATATAGATATATATATTACTTGGCGAATATCTTTGGCAAACCGCTATTGGGTGATACCCCTTATTTTTTTAACTAATGACTCAATCAGTGGCGGAGCCACATGCACTCAAGGGGTATCAATCGACTCGCCTTAGTCGGAAAATTACACTGTGTGATTAGATAATTCTTTTAAAAATATGTATATATACTATGTATTGACACCTCTTGACTTCTTGGTGAGTTTATTTCCTTATAGTTTGATTTCTCTTAATAAAGATCTCGGTTCCGTCAAAATGATGACACGGCCGAAACCTGAAAAGGTTGAACTTGAATTATTGCTTAAACACAGCAAACACTATAAATTGTTCTTAACATTTGGATTTCTTAAGGGGTCTCATAAAAAATAATAAAATAAAACAAGAATGGAATGGGCATGAATCTGAAAAGCAACATTAGTTGATCATATAGACTAATTAGAAGCACATTAAACCTAAACGCTTTACTTATTGGAGTGACTATTAACGTAATGGTTTTCGCGTTTTGGCCTCAATAAGAATTTGTAACAATATATATAAATATATAAATTAAACAAATCCATTGTCGCGGGTGATATTGAGAGTGCAAAATGATGTCTTCTTTTTTACTAGTATAAATAAATTATTTTTGTGTCTTTTGTCTCCTATGTAGAAGAATAATTTTTCCCTATAGTTTAATAACCCAATGAGATTTTCGTAATGCAACTCCAACAAAAGTTAAAACGCATCATCAATTTCCACTTAATTAAATACCTCTTTCAAGAATTTGGAAAGGCACCTACTTCAATCCTTGCATTATTTTCGAGAAGTGAAAGCTTATGGTTTCGAAATTTTTGTATAAAATTATTGCGTTCTAAATTAATAATTTATATATATATTCAATTAATTTCTTAAAAGAAATAGTACAAATTTTGAATCAAAGTTACTGAATTATATACATTAGCCCGCCCTATACGTCATATGTGACCAAGAATATCAGCCTCGAACAATTTGTGGACGGTGGAGGAAGTCTAAATTAATCAATTTTTTCTAAGATTTTTTATCATATCACGTAAAATCTTTTACTAATAGATTAGAGGTCCTTCGAAAAATTTCAAAAAGGTTAAGTAAGTTAAATCTTCTTTGGAAAAGAGATTTATTGGTTAATTCGCAATTTCACATGATCCGATAGTCATCTTGGAATCTGATAAGAACGAGAAAAACTCTGCTCATGAATATAATCTAATTATTATTGTAGTGTCTTATACGTAATTTGTTAGCTCATTTGACAAGTATTTCCATAAGTTTATGTAGTTACAAATTAAAATACGTTGACTGAGAGGAGAAAGATTTTGGTTATATATTATAATATTAATGGCTACTTTCTAAAGGAAATTATTCGCATTAGGCGCCGCCATTATGCATGCTTTCGTTACTCTTTTAGTAGCACTGTTTTTTCTTCTTCTTCTTTCCAAACATAGTGTGTGGCAGATAAATAATGGCTGCTTTTTGAGTTGTGGAAGAACCGTAAATTCCCCAAAGAAGAAAGAGACTTGCCCATAGTCAAGTGGAAACTAGAAAGAGACACACATGTGGCCTTGTCTTTGCCATCAATTTAAATTTAAATTTCGTTATCTGCATTGAAACTCGATTAAATTTAAATTTATATTAACAAATAAAATATTCTCTAACAAAAACTACTCTATATTCGAGGCATAAACTCAAAACCTTTAGTTAAGGAAAAAAAAATACTTATCAGCTTACCACAATCCTTGTTGCTATCTTTGCTAACAATCCAATATACACATTGTCAGAGAAAATATTTACACTATCAGGTCACTTAAAGATATTTATAAAATTAAGTAAAACTAGTGGAAGACAAATAGCCTTTTACAACAGATTAAGTTATAATAATAGTGTATATATCTTAATTTGTTTATATTTCATATGTGATTTGCGAGCTATTGCAAAGTAAGCAGGTCATTAAAAAAAAAAAAAAAAAATAGTGCAAATAATACCTTTAGATTGTCAGTGAATAAAATTAAATCCTTATTTGAGACCATTAATAAAATTTTCTTGTCCATGAGCTATTTAATAAAAAAAAAAAAAGTGCTAGTCCTTATTCTCTTTTCTTAATTTTCTTTTGCCCAAATCTAGCATGAATGAGAATTCCATAATCGTGGTGATAAGGTTGCTATAAGAATTTCTAAAGAACGGTATTGGTAAATTCTGCACTTATATTCTTTTATGCAAAAGATATATTAATCATATTACGTGTCTCTCCTCCAATTAAAGCAGGAGCATCTCATTATCTATATGAAATTACATCCCTGCCGTTCGCATAGATAGGCCTTTTGACCCTGATTATGTTTTAATTCATAAATTCGAAATCATTTTTACCTATTTCGTTCGTCTTAGAATTTTTTTGATTTGAATATACGCTCAAATAATGTTAGGTTGATGATTAACCAGCCAGTTATGACGAAAAGAGAAGAAGAAAACCCTAGATAGGATGATTAGAGAGAGGAGAGAAATGAGTCTGTCAAAACAAAGACCAAACCCCATAATTTTATTATCTGTCTGTCTAGTTACGTAATATGTGTGTATATATATTTACACCAATATAATGTGCAAAGAGTAGAAAGAAAACTAAAAATACAATTGAAAATACAATTGGGTCGGCTATCCTCTGTTGTTACTGGGTTGGGCCCTTTCCTTTAACTGAAGTGGTTGAGTCCATATCTGGGTTAGCCCCCCTCCCCCAAGCTGGAAGGTGAAACACATCAAGCTTGCCAAGAATGTTGTGATGAAGCTGCCCACATAGAGTCTTGGTCATAATATCAGCTAGTTGGTTAACACTGGAAACAAAATGCAAAGAAATAAACCCAAAATTCAAACACTCACGAACATAATGGCAATTAATTTCAATATGCTTCGTAGGCTCATGAAAAACTAAGTTTTTGGCAATGTGAAGGGCAGCCTGATTATCATAATGGACTGGGATAAGAGTGCAAATAGGGAGACCAGGATTTCAACAACTACATTCCTTAGGGCCCTGTATTCAGCATCAACAGAAGACAAATAAATGGTGGGTTGTTTCTTACTTTTCCAAGAGATGGGGCTCCCACCAAGTGTCACATAAAACCCAGTAACAGATTTGCGAGAGATAGCACAAGAAGCCAATCAAAATCATAATATGCCACGTGAGACAAGTCAGAAGAATTGGAGTGAAGCAACCCCTGAGAAGGATCAGCTAACAAATATTTGAGAACATGTAGTCCAGCCATCATGTGAGGAACATGAGGTTTCTCAAGAAACGGGCTCAAATGTTGGACAAAAAAAGAGATATCTGGTCTAGTGTGCTGCAGGAAATTGAGATTGCCAATGAGCCTCCTGTACAGACTAGGATCAGGGAGCGGGTCACCCATGTCGAGGGTCAGCTTAACAGAAGTGTCCAAAGGAGTCACAACAGAAGAAAGTGATTGCAGTTGAACTCAGCAAGAAGATCAATAATATATTTTATGCTGACTCATGATATAACCCTGATGGGTATTGGAGATTTCCATACCTAAGAAATATTGGATTGAACCCAAATCCTTGTTCTTGAACTGATCATCCAAAAAGGACTTCAGGAATTTCATCTCAGTGAGATCATCTCCAGCCAATAAGATATCATCAACATAGACAACCAATACTACCAAAGAGCAGAGGAGGATTTGGTGAAGAGAGAGTAATCATTGAGACTGGAAATGTATCCCCTTGAGAGCAAAGCCTCAGACAATTTTGAAAACCACTGTCAGGATGCTTGCCTAAGGCCATAGAGAGATTTGTTGAGCTTACATGCCAGAGGAGCTGAAGAAGAAGAGGAGACATCAAGATAGGGTGGAATTTTCATATAGACCTCATCATAGACATCACTATGGAGGAAGGCATTATTAACATCCAACTGGTACATGGTCCAATCTCTCTTGATGGAAAAAGTTAAGAGACATTTGATGGTGGTGAGCTTAATAGCAGGGGAGAAGGTTTCAGTAAAATATATGCCTCCCCTCTGAGTATCAGCTCTAATAACCAACCTTGCCTTGTATCTTTCAACAGACCCATCTACCCTCTGCTTAATCTTATAAACTCATTTGCAAGGAATTGCTTTCTTATTTGGGGGAAGGGGGATAATGTCCCAAGTCTGATTAGCCTCAAGAGCATGAAATTCTTTTAACATGGCCTCTTGCCAGGCAGGATGACCTGCAGCCTGCTGGTAGAACTGAGGTCCATGCATGTGAGCTTCACTAAAGGAAATCTTAAATTGTGTAGAATTAGGGGAAGAGATGACAGATGAACATATATAATCCTTAAGGTAAGAAGGTTGCATGACAGTTCTAGTAGACTTTCTTATGGGAGGAGGATCAGAAGTAGTGGAGATGGAATTAGGAAAGGTAAAAATTGAAACAGGGGAAACAATAGGAGGTGAAGAAGAAGGGAGAACAGGAGAAGTAGGGGAGGATTCAGAATGACTAGTAAAGGGAGTATCCACAGGAGGAAGAGCTGGGATATCCACAAAAGTGGGAGGTAAGACATTGAAATGAGAAGAATTAGAAGAAGAGGAATATAAAAAATTATGTTCATGGAATACCACATCCCTAGAATGGAAAATGGAAGAGTTAGACAAATTTAGCAATTTGTAAACTTTCTTCCCATGTGGATATCCTAAGAATATATATGCAATAGCTCTGGATTGGAACTTATTCCTACCTACCTTAGGGGAAGTAGCAGAGCAGAGACAACCAAATGATCGTAAATGATCATAGGAGGGTGGATGACCACGAAGCTTTTCAAAAGGGGAAAATTTAAGAAGAAGTGGTGAAGGCATTCGATTGATAAGGTATGTAGCAGTGAGAACACATTCCCCCCCAAATTCAGTGGTAGTTTAGATTGAAATAATAGGGCTCTTGATACTTCTAAAATATATTTGTGTTTTCTCTCAACAACACCATTTTGTTGTGGAGTATAGGGTATGGAAGTTTGATGTAAAATACCTTGGGAAGCAAAGAAACTGATGGCTTCAGAACTACTTCCAAGCTCAAAAGCATTATCTGATCTAAAGGTGTGTATTGAGGAATTGAAGTGAACTTTCACCATAGAAGTAAAAGCTTTAAGAATGGACAATGCATTACTCTTGGATGAAAGAAGATGGGTCCAAGTGACTCTAGTAAAATCATCAACTAAAGTGAGAAAATACCTAAAGCCATTGTAAGTTTTAGTGTCGTAAGGACCCCAAATGTCAATGTGAACTAGTTGAAAAGGTGTGGTAGAATGAATGGTAATATCGTGAAAGGGGAGTCTTTGTTGTCTAGCCATTGGACAAATTGAACATATAAAATGTTGTTTAGTGGATACCTTGTTAGATAGGAAGGAAATAGATTACATCTTATAAAAAGGTATTTGACCTATTCTTTGATGACAAAGTAGATCCATCTTATTAATAAGTGAAGTTTGATTACAACTAGGTGGAACATTAACATGTAAAGTGCAGGAACAAACTTATTACATGGAATCGAAGTTACATAAAAAACAGACTCATTGCGAGTTGCACCAACAAAATATGATAGAGAAGAACTTGTGTTGGGAAACAAATCTCCATCTGGATGAAGATAATAAAGCCTGCCAGCAGCCTTATCAATTACCAGTGGCCTCTTCAGAGAAGGGCCCTATAGAGAACAATAAAATTTGGTAAGAATTGCTATACATTTCAACTGAGTAATAAGTTGATAAATAGAAATTAAATTGAAATGAAAAGATGGTACTAGAAGGACATTAACTAAAGTTATATCATGTCTTACTTATATGGATCTAGTTGATATAGCCTAATTTTGTATCCATTAGGTAAGATGATAAGAAATGGTTTAGTTAAAGGCACAACATTGTGAAGGAAATGTTTGTGTGGAGTCATGTGTTTATTGGCCCCTGAATCCAAGATCCAAGGGTTTGGATTTGACTATGAAGAAGCACATACATAAAAATCTATATACTCTATAGCATAGGCAGTGAACAAACCTGCAAAGTGAACAAAAGCAGAATACTCATCGGGGTGAATAGGTGGAGCAGAACCAAGAGAGACCTGAACTTGTTGAAATAGAGTGAGAAGATGTTGATGTTGCTCCTTTGTAAACCCATGAACTGGAGCAGAATTACTAGGAGGCTGACTGAACCCAGAAGATGGTTGAGAATAGAAAATATCACCTTGGACACAGGAAACATACTTCTTATTCTTGGTAAATTTGAAGATAGGGGGAAAACGATGAAGCATGTAGCATTTTCCCACTATGTGTCCAGGTTTCTTACAGTGTTTACAAGATATTATAGACATATTCTTCTTGGGTTAAAAATTCACCTTTTGAGTAAAGTTTCTATTATTATTGTACTGAGCATGGGTAATAGAAAAAGAAGCAGAATTCCCAGAAAAATAGGAAATATTGGAAAGGGACTCCTTTTGACTCTCATTCTGTTGAAGGAGGAAGTAAGCCTTGCTTATAGGAGGAAGATAGTTCATCATCATGATGACACTCTTAACAATAGAGTAGGTTTCATTCAACCCATTCAAAAATTGGAACAATTGTTGGTCCTCTATGAACTTTGGAAGTGCTCCACAGGATCACACTGGACCAACAGAAGAGAAGTTCAATTTATCCCATACGCTCCTAAGCTAAGTGAAGTAGGTGCAATGTCTGATGAACCCTGAGTGGTTGTACTAATTTTCCTTTGGATTTAAAGGTACTTTGACCCATTTGACTGACAAAATCTCTCATTAATGTCTTTCTAGACTTCCCTTGCAGTCTTAAGACACATGACACTGGTGGTAATTTCTCTGGACACAGAATTAGTTATCCATGCTTTCATCATGTCATTACACCTTTCCCAGTATGAGTAATATGGGGAATCTGGTGGTGGTTGAGGAACGCCACCATCTAAGAGTCCTAACTTGTTCTTTATAGACAAGGAGGTAAGCATATTGGTTCTCCATAAAACAAAACCACAACTATTAAAAGGTACAGACACCAGCTGACTACCAGGACTCTCAAACGGATGCACATACAAAGGATGTGATGGATCTATCGTGAAGGGAGTAAATCCCTCAGAGGTTGTACTACTAAGTGATCCTACGTTTTTCATAATACTATTCATACAATGAAGTTCAAGTTCAGTAAATTGAGAGAAAATAATTATCAATTGAATTAACACAATGTTCTACACAAGTATACTACGTGCAACATCGGATTTATATGATTTTGGAGTTGAATAGGACGGATATTACCAGCCTTCTTCTCAAACTTGAAGAAGAAAAGTCTTCTCTAAATATGAAACCCTAGAAAATCGAATCTGCAAAATTGCTGAGGAAAACCTCGGAAAACCAAACCTCCTAGCAGAACCAGACGACTGAAGAGGAAATACGAAGAAATCCCCAAATTTTGATGGAAAAATCATAGAATAGTAGTTGTCTTCGATCAACCAGAGACGAAAACGAAACCGTCCAAAACTCCGGGCGAGGGTAACATCGGACTGAAGCTCATGATGAGAGGAATGAGTTGGTCAAAACAAAGACCAGACCCCACAATTTTATTATTTGTCTGTTTATTTACATAATATGTGTGTATATATATTTACACCAATATAATGTGCAAAGAATCGAAAGAAAACGAAAAATACAATTGGGCCGGGCATCCTCTGTTGTTACTGGGCTGGGCCCTTTCCTTTAACTGAAGTGGCTGAGTCCATATCTTGGTTAACAAATAACTCTTCATTTCAACCTTTTTCTCGATCAGAACTACGGTTAAAGAGACGCTCTCGTTTTAATCGTTCTAGCGCATATGTTGAATAGTTGTTTACGCGTTCATCTATCTTTCACAAGCAATCGTGTAGTTTTCCCTGAGGATGACCCTTAAAATCATGTTACAAATTTAAATTTTTTGAAGTTATACCAGTAAAATGCCCTCTTAAGCACAAATATCTCTATCTTGAGTTTACTCCTCACTTTAATAGAAGTATCATCCATTATGTTTGAGTTTTTCTTTTTGAAAAATAAATAAATCTAGGGTTCATTAGAAGTATGCGAACAACGACAAAAAGACGTTCTCCATTGATGGTGTATAATTACCTAGACTTATTTTTCACAGATATCTTTCGTTTTCATGTGGAATTCCTTCATTAATCTTCTTGGTTTGTAAATCGGCGTGACTAATGTGAAAAAATGTTGAAACACATGAAGTACTCAAGAAGATATGTTTGTGGTTATAAGGGAAAAGCATATCATTGTCAACGGTATTATCATGTCGAAACAAATTTATAAAGGAGATGTGCTAGTAGTAGAGGAAGTATACAAATGACTATTAAATTCATAGGCATAGTCATAATTTGAAGTTTAATTATATATTTGTGATAATCTTTTTAAGGTATTGAGTTCTATGTTTATTTGTATATATTTAATAAATTTTCAAAAATAACTATTAAGTTTGGATTGAAATTACTGAGTTAGAGTGAATCCGTAACTTAAGCTCTAGTTCCGCACTTAATTGAATTCAAGATTGTTTTTGTGAGAAAGTGGACGAAGTTGCATGAAGCTTACAAATCAAATTAAAGTTACTGCTATTTGAAACCTAGATAGGACACAAAATTGTACTCATATATACTATTGTTTGAAAGGACAGTACTTAAAGTATTTCTTGGAGCCGTCCCAGTAACTTTCGAACGTTTTCAAAAGTTGACAGAAGTTGTATTATTGAGGGAAAAAACTTACTTTCGACAAGACAACGCTAGGCGTGTGTTATGTTCGGTAAATTTAAATATTTTTTTCACGAATTCATTTTTTTCAATGAAGAAAATATTTTTCATATCAAAAGAAGGGAAAATACTTTTCAAAACTTTTTTTCAACTTTATATCCACCCTATTTTCCATCCCCACCAACCCCACCACTACACCCCACCCATCCCAACCACGCACCACCCACCCTAAATAAAACTACTATTAAGAGTATTTTTTTTCATGTCGTAGATAGAGTACTTTATTTTATTTCAACAAAATGAGTATATTTTTTTTTCTTGATGCAGTAAAAGTATTTTCTTTAATTTTAACGAAACGGGTACTTTTTTTTCATGATATAGAAAAAATATTTTCTTTCTTTCCAACAAACTAAGTATTTTTTTTTTCTGAAATAGAAAAAAGTATTTTTTCTAACAAAATGAGTACTTTCTTTTCATGATTTTCTTTCATTTCAACAAATTGAGTATTTTTATTTCATGATCTAGAAAATATTTTCTTTCATTTCAACAAACTAGTATTTTCTTTTCTAAAATAGAAAAAAATATTTCTTTCCCAACAAAATGGATATTTTCTTTTCATGAAGCAGAAAAAGTATTTTCTTTCATTTCAGCAAATTGAATATTTCTTTTCTCATGATGTAGAAAAAGTATTTTCATTCATTCAACAAAATGAGTAATTTCTTTTCATGTTGTAGAAAAGATACTTTCTTTTTCAAGAAAATAAAGTATTTCTTTTTAGTTATCAGGCTCAAATTTAAGTGTTGTTCTCGTGTGAAAAAGTAAAGCAACACATTTATTCCTTTGATTTTGTGTGAATTTTGAAATGAATAATTAAATTATTGAAGAAAATTGAGTCGGGTAGGTGGGGAGGGTACAGGAAACATGAGAATTTTGGAGAAGGTGGGTTGAGGAGAGTAGCATAAAAAAAAATTCCTAAAAATATTTTATACTCTCTAACCAAACACTAAAAATTATATTTCGAAAAAAGTTATTCACTAACCAACCAAATAAGAAAAAATAAGTAATAAAATCATTTATTTAATATTTTCTAAGAAAATATTTTTCATGAAAAACTTTTTCTTCGTACCAAACACACTCTAGATGTTAATTTATCATGGTTAGGGAATACTTGAAGAAAGAATATGTAGTTATATATCTATGATTATGTGATTGACAATATATGTAAAGACGCATGCATGGCATATATTCATCAGATTAGAGTAAACCTCTTGCACGTGTGAGTTTTTTCATGCAATTGCAATAAAGTTCCAAATAGTTTAAAAGCTTTTTCAAATAATATCCTAAGCCGACTCGTCCATATTTTTCATCTATTTTTTCAAATATCCAAACCTTGGCGTATCGTAATTGTTTAAGTTACTGTCATGTGATCAGGAGGTCAAGAGTTCGAGTTGTAGAAACAACCTCTTGTAAAAATGCAGAATAAAGTTACGTATAATAAATTTTGTGGATCCGGCCCTTCTCCGGAACCCGCATATAACGAAAACTTAGTGCACTGACTGCCCTTATTTTTTTCGAATAGTCCTAATTTGAATATTACGATGAAATACAATAAGTTTAGCAAAATGAATATGGCGGACTTGTATATAGCCAATCCTAATTAATTTTTGATTAAGACATAAGTGTTGATGTTGCTGCTAATTAATATGATAATTTTATTTTGAAAGGTGCTTTATCACTCCTCCTATAAAGTTTGATTAGCCATCATTTTAAAAATACATTTGTTTGGAATGTATTAAAATGATATTTCCAATAAAATTTTGTTTCTTTATTTTCTTTTTGTCTGCCGTATAAGACAGTCCTGTTTCTTTTTCCTCCAAAACATGCTCGATAATTTTATATTTATACCGTCATTTTCCAAGGTGCACCTAATATGCAATATTTCACATTTTTATACCTCATGATCCGTACAAATACTCAAAACTTTAATTAAGTGTTAAAATCGTCAAATAAAGTTAGTTATTGGTGCTGTTGATGATCTACGAGGACCAAACAAATGAGAATTTATATTTTATCTTTGTGCCGTAAATTACTCAATCAAAGCGTGATATGAACAATTAAAATCTAATTATTTGAGTCCTCTTTTGGAAGATAATGGTCAAGGATTGGTACCTAACATCTTTAAATTTAGTTCACCTTTCTTTCTTCAACATTTATCTCAGTGCTCCTTTTTTCTAATACAAAGAAATTAGGGGTCAATATTTAAAAACAACAACACCCACGTATTACTCCTTGTCATCTTCATCATTCCTAATATAGTTATATAGCCACACTAAATGATATGAAAATGGAAGACGATATATACCATATGGTTGGAGGCAGAATTTCTATAACTCAAAATTATTTGACTCACTAACCAATTAAGTGACCAACCTTAGATTATTGCATAAATTTCCCTTCACCAATGATAACAGCGCACGTATACCATTTCATCATTGCTGCTCTCTAAAATATCTATCCTACTTCAACATGATTGGTCATTATAGTAAACTATTGATTCCAAGTGATCTTCTTTCTTCATTTTCAAAAAATTGTAATTCTTCTGCATGTTAATTATAATCAAATTGATTTTTTATAAGTATTCTCTAATGGGCATGTCTCATATTAAATCAAAAAAAGAAAGTTATTTAATATCTTAGTCATTTTGTAGGATATGCTAGCTTACAAGAGTCCCCTAAGCTATCTCAAACTCTCAATATTCTAGGGACTAAAGCAATATATATAATTACAGTCAATAGTGTGATGAGATGAATGTGTTCTCTTCCGTTTTAGTTAAAAGTTTTAATTTTCGGAGGAAAACTTATGGACAACTATTGTGTATCAATTAAAATTTCCCTCCTAAGCCGGAGGGAGAACCGACTTAGGGGAGGAAATTCACCCCAAAGCAAATTATCGACTTAGGGGAGGAAATTGATCACCCCAAAGTGGATTGCCGACTTAGGGGAGGAAATTCACCCCAACGCGGATTTTTTTCGCTTTGCTCTTCTTTCTTGATTATGTTATTCTGGACAAAAAGATTAGCCCCTATCCTCACGTCCACATCCAAGGATTCTCTCGTCCTCAAACGCAACCACAAGTATACGTGGTCGATAAGTAATATAGGATTATAAGTCCAGATATGTACCCACAAGGACTTGTGATTAACTATCAACTAAATTAAACCTAAACAATTAATCTATTCAAGCGATTCCTAAAGTATGAATATTTAACTACAACTAATCTAGAGTAGCAAACTAAGAAATTAAAGAAACAAGTTGGAGAAATTAGACATGAATTCAAGAACAACCGATATTCTAGAGTTATGGATTAGCTAACAATCCCGTTGAATCTTCCACTTAAATCGTCTAATTAATTTATCTGATTTATTGATTGACAAGGTTAATATTACTCGTAGCCTTCTCCCAAAGTACTACTCGTCTATTCAAGCTAACTTAACGCCTATATTCCTATGGAATTAGAATTAACAAGAGCGCATTAATAATTCCTATATAGTAACCAAGCAAGGCGATTAGGTATATTCCTATCCTAACCGCAAATCTGCCCCTCCTAAGAGTTAAGATCTTGCTCTACCCAATCTTATATGCAATCTAGAATTCCCTATCCCGAGTTCAATCCTAGATTCGTAGATAGTATTCAATTGGTGATCAAAGAATCAAATAATTAAGCGCAAGATTGAATAAATAAATCAATATGATAAAATAATAAGAACAATTCAATATTCAAACTACAACGTTCATGTAGCACCCAAAACTCTAGAACTAATAAACTATGAGATTACAAGAAGAGAAGAGAAGAGAAGAGAAGAAAAACTAATTAGATGCCTCCTCCAAAGCGTGGTGTGTGTTCCTTCACGTGAATTATCCTTCAAAGTATGTTAGATCTCCTCCACATTAGGTTTAGTCTTGCTTTTGTCTAGGGCCGAAATAACCGTGTCCCGGGCGAAGTTGGAGAAGTTTCACGCCACCGACGCCCTCTATGGCACTGCCAAGTTAGAGTACACTGTTTCCAGCGCCACAGGTAGCTCAAGGCTGCCTGTGGCGCTGCACTGTCCAACTTTTCTGTTTTTGTCCGTTTTGGTTCTAATTTCGCACAATTCCTACACATAAAAACACCTCAAATTAATATAAATCAATACATTTCACATCCTAAATCCATGAAATAAAAGTAAAACACGAGGCGATATACACACAAATATATATATACTTTAAGAAAAACATCACCACGTATTATTAAGTATATTCAAATTAATGGTGTTAGTGAGTTTCGAAAAATGGCTGCATAAAAGAAAGGAAAAAAAAAGTGAACTAGTCCCAAAAGGTGTACTGTGATGTTGCAGCATTTAATTGGCTAGCTAAGTATCCCAAAAATATTTGCAAGTCCACTAATCAGAGAGTGCCACAAATCCAACCTGTTAAATTGCATGAAATTAGGAAGATTAAGACATTTGTGTCTTTCGCTATTACGATCATTTCAGGACAACTGATTAGCTTCCAATTTTCTGCAGACTTTTTATCTCAGTGATTGATGCAATAAACTTTCTTTATCTTTCTTTTTTCCTTTCACTTCAGCTATGGCTTCCTTGAAAAATAGACTTCCTTGTCGGCATATAACGTAAGGACCAATTGCCACCTTTTTCACGGAGTTGTTTGTACTTTTCACCTCATAATGCAATAAAATTGACTGGTTTAATAGTTTATAATAGTTGTACATACTGGTCAAGGAAAAATATTTTCATGTTTCATTTTCTCCCCTTTCTCTATACCCAGAAAAAGTAAGGTAAAACGCGAAGAATTGACTGAGCTGGTTGGGAGATCCGGCTCACTAGCAGCCTTCTCAATCAGAGTTTATCGCATTAGACTTGCCTAGTGTTGTTTGAATTTCCTGCATGGTTATCGAGCTATTGCACAAGGAGCATGTCACTCAGTGCACACCTGAAAGTAGCGACTGCGGGTTTCCTAGAAAATTTTCCAAAAAAAAAAATAGTTGGTGTAATTTGACTAATAGAAACATGGTATGAGATTTAGTTTTTAAATATAAAAGCCATTCCTTTTTAAATAAATTAATAAAAAACAACATCTCATAAGACAAAACAGAGTGTATAGAGAAAGTGAAAGAAAATGTGAGAAATAGTATAGGCCACCATTGATATACAAGGAACAGAGAGGTACAGGAACATTGTATAGTTTCTTATAATGTATATACTTTCTCACATGCACATAAAAATGTGAAAGAATAAGCAGAAAAACCAGCTGAGCTCCAATTTCTAACTACATCCAAGCTACAAGCTGGACTCTGAAAACCTCTCACAATTTTACAAAATTAAAAATAATGAAAAAACTATAAGAACCCCATTAAAGAGGAAATTCCGGGGACGTATCATCTAAACCATCCCTCTGGTAAATCTCCTCTGTAATAGACCAAATTTACCACAACTTTAACTCTTTTTTTCACCATCCCAAATTAGGCCTGATTTGCCATGTCTTTGGCATTTATGAACGTACCATGAAAACCATATGGTACTCTTGTTGGAAGTTTAACTGTGGCCTCTAATTTCATGGTCATTGCATTCACAATTTGTAGCTCTGATTTCCATTCTTTCTCATTGTGCACAAAAGCAAGAATATAACCATCATCTTCTGCTTTGCTGTTAGGGTCTCTTGGTAAAAACAGAGGCTCCCCACCATACTTGTTATCTCCATAAATGAACTTTTCTACTTCACCAGTAAAAAGGTCTACTTTTGCAAAGCCAGAAACTTTTGGCCATGGTTCTGCAATGGCCAAATATGCAAACCTTGTTTTCCTTCCAAGTTTGTTCCTGTTCACCATTCCTGCTTCTAAATTCACCTGATCTTCTTCCTTCTGAATAATTGCTCTTCTTGTTGATTTTCCAGTTTTCAAATTTAGCCGAATTTCTGATAAAACACTCTTTAATCCTTCATCACATTCATTGAAAATCGAGTCGGGTGGTGTCATACATGAACCAATCACCACAATTTCATCAGTTTCCGGCTCTTCCCAAGCATTCCATAAATGGAAACAAAAACAATCAGGTACTTCTACCCACTTCAAACCTTCACCATCTTTTGCATATTTGTCCAGAACACCAAATCTTGAAACTTTATTCTTATCGTAAACCACAGGCGACCCGCCCCGGATCATTTCAGACATCTTAAACACCACCTGCTGATCAGGAATAATAACAAACTTCTCTGTAATAGCAAAATCATGCATCATTGTTGGATCTTCAACTGGGATTTCAACATCATTGGATTTCTCCCCATTTTTCGAAAACCTGAAATACTTAAGGTACGGTTTTTGAATCACATCGTAGCTCAAAGCAAATAACTCCCCTGAAACAGGGTCGAGTTTCGGGTGAGCTATCATTGTGGATTTCAACTGACCATCAAAATCGAATCTTCCGACAGTTTTAAGGTCACCAGTTGGTGTTACACGTACATGGTACGGCAAATCATCCTCGGACATAGCAAGCAAACGGTTGTTGAAATAAACTAAACCAGCGTTTGCAACTCCAGTTCCTTTACTGTGATCAACAAGTCCAAACAGTCCACGTGCATAGAAAAGCATGAGCCTTGCAATTCCGGAATGGCCATGTAATTCACCAATGGCTTTAGGAAAAACAGGACGACCCAAAGATTTTTCTTGAACGAGCCTTTCAGTTTCAGTGAAACGACAAGCGTAACTTGCGGAGCCATTCTTGAATTGAACGGCGTGAACCATTCCGTCACCGTCAAAGAAATGGTGTCCGGCGGTTGGTTCGAAAAGCGGGTTAGCACCGTTACGAACGTAAACGCCTTGAACACATTCGGGTATTTTTCCGGTGACCGGAAGGGAGTGAGAGACGGGATTTTCCGGTACTGGAGCAAAATTCCCGGAAATTTGGACACGTGGGTCGGCTGTTTTTGGTAAAGGGTGTTGGAGTTCGTGTTTTGTTAAGGCACTTTCCACGGCATCTAAAGCCATTGCTGCTGCTTTTTGGACTAAATTCCATTGAGGACTTGTTGTAGAAGAAGAAGAGTTAGTACTTTGTTGTTTCGGATATGAAATAGTGGTTGGTTTTGAAGTGGAAATAGTACTAGTTTTGGGTGTTTGATAATTTGGAGATTGTTTTGGAAAATGGAGAACTGGAGGAGCTTGGAGTGAAGAATTAATACTAGGAAGTTGTCTATTAGGCTGTTTTTTAACAAGTGAAATGGAATTTGAAGAATAAGCCAAGTCTCTTGAAGATGGCATTGATAACTTGGGCTTAATCCATGTATTTGAAGCAGGAGTAGTAGAAGCCATAGCTGCCTATTTTTTATGTTTGTATTTTGATTGCTTTTGGAAAATGTGAAGAGTTTTGGAGAGAAAATAGGTGGGAAATGAGAGAGGCTTCTTTTTTTTTAAGGTGAGTTGTGGGGGGAGAGAAGAGAGAGGGGGATTTGTATATATAGAGTAGGGGAGAGTGTGGGGGCGGGGTCCACTTTCTAACTTGTAGGAGAAGACCACGTGTTGGATATGTGAAAATTGCATATTTGGACGCTTAACTGTCTTTACTACTAACACTAAAATACTAGCAAATTAAATGACCCATTGAGGGTCCCCTACATACATTGTTTCTACATCATTAGTAGTATGTAAACTTTTGCCATTATTTTCCTTCTTTCCTAATTAATTAATAAGAAATCAGAAAGATTTACACAAGGCTTTTTGGAAGAAATATTAGTTTATCAAATTACAATTCTATTTGTATTTGAGTGTGGAGTTATAGACGTTCTTCAAGCATCACTAATCTGCTGTTAGACTATCAAATTCATTTAACGAAGGCTAAATCTAATTAAGGATAATAACTATAGATATTAAATACAAAGAGACATCGTAGATGAGACAGATTTTGTATATGGTTAATGAGAATAAATGTAAAATACTCTTACAACAAGAACATTAAGTGTGATATATCTAGCAATAAATGTCATTTGATGATTCACCCAATAATGAATGGACATAAAGAATATTCTGCCTGACAACGGTGAATGACAAATAAATTCAAGATTCGCATGAATAATCCTTGGATCTTATGGAAAAGTGGGGAATAATATGAACACGAATCTTTATAAATGGATAATCTTTGTGTTTTTGCCAGAGAAAAAGAGTCTTCTCAAAAGTGTTCTTATCAGCAATAATATTACATGTCCCTATCATTGTCTCTTATTTCTATATATATGAAGCCCTTTTCTTAGGGAACCCTAACCCCAGGAATATCAATTGGAATATTCTCTTTTAATACTCTATCCTGACAAATTAGCTGCTACAAATCTTATCATTAATAGTCGATCTCAACCTCGACTCTCATCAACATCTCGATGAGGGTCGTATCTCGACCACAACTCATGTCGACACCTCGGCCATCAATCTCGTTATATCTTGGGTAAGCTCGATCGATAACTTTCTTTAATACCATATTACGCTAAGTGCTCTGAAGATGGCTTTTTGGCCTATACACATACATCTACCTATTGTTCAATAAAAGAAATATAAATAGTAAATATTTTTGGCGAACCAATTATACATAGCTAACATTTGTCAAGATATCACAATTCTAATTTATAACACAATAGTTTTTTTCTTTTACAATTTATAATACTATAGTTCGAAATATAAACTAGCTGCTCATACGTCATATAATTTTTTTAAAAAGTTTTTCTGATGTATGATTTTCAGAAATTTTTTGATTTTATTTGGATCTTCTTTTAATTAAATAAAAAAGCTAATTGTCATTATATATTTATAATCATAAGTTGACCTGAGGAATTTTCTTGTTCTCCACCTTCCAACAGTTCCCTCCATTACCAAAGGCCTCAACCTCAACAAATAAGAGAGCTCTTTGTTTTAAATTCTATAAAATGACAAGCTCAGAGAAGGTTTAGGGGGAGAACAACAAAATAAAATTCTTTTGTGCCACTGTTAATTTTTGACTCCGATAATATTTTTTAGAAATAATAGTCCTGCTAAGAGTTCTAAAGCACGCCGCCAGAATTTTTAAGCATACTGCTAGAATTTTGAAGCACGGTATAAAATTAACAAAATTTAGGAGGGGAGCTATTTCACTAAAAAAATTCTTAATGGGATCAAAATATAAAATGTAATTCTAAAAAAGCCCCTCCAACGTAATTCTTGAGGTATAAGGTCCTCGTGTCGTATATATTTTATGTAAGCAGCAAGTATATGTAATCCTTAATAATATGCTAGAAAAACTGCAAAAGGCACAAGTCTTTTCAAATGAGTCAAAAGTCTATTGTAAAAGAGGTGAAAAGAAATTTAACACCGAAAGACAAAATAAAACAAAGTAGAAGAAAGAAAGACAAAGTCATTAGTATTACTACTTATTAAACCAACCTTATGGTCAAATATAAACATTTAATATGAAAGGAAAGCTTGAAAATGGAAAAAAGTACTAAGTTAGTTAAGTTTGATGTAAATTCAAAGTAAAGAAAGTTATCTGCTGTATTTAGCAAAAAATAATATTTACTGGTGTTTTTATGAAAGAACTAGACAATTTAACTATAAAAATAAAAAACTGAGTAAAAACATAAACTATTCATATTAAAATGATAAAAACTGAGGGACAAAATATATGGAATTTTGTTTTGAGTATTTATATTTGGCATAAATAAATATGGAGCGTAAATATACATAGGAATTCAAAGTTAGACCAAGTTTCGTAAATGGGCCAATCAAGTAACTTTCGGTTAAAGTGAAGGGTGTGTTTTGGGTGCGTTAATTGGTCCATTCCACTCGGCTAAAAACCCGCGTTCGACCCAATTAGCAAGGGTCATCTCCTAACCACGTGTCGGTTTAAATTTCTCCACTTAACCTAAATCTATGTCACATCATTATGTCCCACACGTTTGTGTCCCATCCAATTAGCCCCCATAATTTTTATTTATTTTTCATTCAATTATCTTTTAGTGTTGTGGACTCTCACTTTCACCCAATAACCATGTTTTTCATCCATTATTAAGAGTATAAATACATGTTACAATCTTCACTCTTTTGATTGAAAATGCCTACATTTTACTATTAATAGAAATAAAGTCAAGAGAGATCATTTTTATTGTTATCATTCTTAATCCTTTTATAAATGAATGATGTAAGCTTTTATATACATATATAAAAAAGTACTTCACTTCAAGTGTTGAGGATAATTTATGTCCATGTAAATGCTTGACATCATACAGAAGATGGATATCTTGCAAAATACTTTTTCACTATTATATAGTCAAGTGGCAAGTTTAACAAGTTAATTAAGCTTTTAAGTTAGAAACTTATCAAAAGTCAATAATATGAGGTAAGCTCATGCGTTTGAGTAGTTGGTTTAAAGATGTGCGATATACAAACATGATTAGTCAGGACTGTATATTTTGGACTATATTCAAGAAATTAAATACTCTATGGCAATACGATTAAAATCTTTGGCGTTTCTTACTTAAAATAGCGAACGATGTATATAGTAGAAGAATAGAAGCTGCAAGATAAAAAAACGAGTGAAGTTCACTACATTATTAACGTTTGCTACACACTAACAAAAAAAATAAAGAAAAGAAAATAATATCTTGAGAAAAAGGTGAAATGAAAATGGATGAAGGTGCATGGTGATTAATGGAGATGGTGGTCTTAATGTTATCTTCTTAATAGTTAATTAAGTCTCTTGTCCTTCTTATATATTTAAAAATGTCACTCATTTGTCACCCTTGGTGTAGGAATTTTTCTAGTTTACACCTGAAAAATGTTCCATTAGTATATAGAGGGTTTGATATTTTAATAGAGCTGGCTATCCAATAGAATTGAGATGAATTCCATAAAGTGGTTCATAAAAATAATTAAATTAATGCCCATGAGAGGAATTGAATTGAATCACACAGTGGACCAATTTGCACTCACATACTACCCTTTAGGCTCTCAACACATTAATAATTTGAAACTCTAACTATAGAAATAAAAGTTCCCCTCGTGAAACAACTAAACTGCGTTAATAAACCGATTTGCTCTTGCAGAAAAATCGAGTCTGAAATCTCTACCTAAAATGTACAATAGTCAGAATATTTTGATGGTATATATGATATCCTATGAAAAAAATAAAAATAACAAAAAGTTGACGGGGAATAACAAGAAGAGAAAAGAAACTACTAATCACTTCTCGAAGGATGTACGTGATAGTTAGGTCCAATAATATTTAAATAGTTATTACGCATATACGTTATCTTTGTATTAAGATTTGCCTCTAAAACAAAAGCATTGGGGAAAATTTTATACTATAAACAATTATTATGGCCGCAATATATTTCTTTTTAATTATTTAATTGAATTGCAGTTGAAGATTCCTTTTCCTTTGATATCCAGGTATTGGACATAGACTTAATTAAGACTTGAAGAGATCGCTGTTTTACCGTTAAAAAGAGTATTTAATTGATCTCAAATAATAGGCTAACAGCCATATCTTTTTGGGTATTTAATAAATGATTTATTCGATTGACAGGTATTAGTCCCCTACTTGTCATGAATGACTCCAACAAACAAAAAAAAAGTAGGCGTATGATAAAAAATAAAAATATTTAAAGTAGCAACCATACTAAAATGAAAATAAATTAAACGGCTGATTTTGATAGATATGATCCTGATGACAAAATATTAAACTCTACCATTTCAAGCTATCTACGTGTTCAATTATGATAACAATGATCTTGGTAGTAAAGATTTATTTTTTAATTAAATGGATTGAAATAGTAGCACTCCTAAGTTTGGTAATCCTAGCTAACTTTAATTTCTTCATTCGTTTTATCTTGAAGTTATTGGACCACTTTTATTGTGTTAGTGTCAAGACACAAATATGTGCCATATCGTCATCATTTTCCGTACTTAATTAAGGGATTAATTGTGACATCTACTATCATTTATAGTGATCATGAACCTTGTATTAGTTTTGCTCTCTCATCCTTTAGGTTTTTGAAAGATGCAAATGTAGCACGACATTAATTAACTATACTTATTATTCTATGGACCACTCGACATTTAATTTCATAATTAACTACTCCCTCCGTTCCAATATATGTGAACCTGTTTGACTAGGTATAGAGTTTAAGAAAAAGTTAAGACTTTTGGAATTTATGATCCTAAACAAGTCAAAAGGGTATTCAGAGTATTTGTGTGGTTATAAAAGCTTCTCATTAAGGGTATAATTGAAAATTTAAGCTAAATTAGTTTCAAATTTAGAAAGCGGTCATTCTTTTTGGAACGGACCAAAAAAGAAATAAGTTCACATAAACTGAAACGCAGGGAGTACTTAAATTTTATGTACTATAGTGTAAACAAAATTGTATATTAATAAATTTTAAGGTGTGATAACATGTTAGTTAACATTTTTACCCTGACACCAATTAATAAATGTCAAGGGATTAATTACCTATAATTACATAATAAGAAGTTCCCTGATTGTGCAAATATATATATATTTTTTTATACAGAGTCACTGTAAAAAACTTAAACTCTTCCATAATTTAATGTCAAGGGACTGAAACTAATTAAATGTGCATCCTTTAGTGATAAGGAGCAGAAGTGCACATGGAATCATAGCTGCAAGGGACAAATTTTCAAGGTTCGAGGATACTCTTAAGGCCGTTAATTTTCCTCTAAGCCCTAGCAACCTAATTAAAATATAGTAATGAGTTTAAGTTATATGCACCGATAAGGTACGTTATTTGTAGCGGCATAGTCACCGCAAGATGCTCTAATGCCACTTGAATGTACGATCAAGACAGCTTTTAAAAGATGTGAAAAGGCACAGTACGATTGCTCAGATTTTGACCAGGAGGTTAAAAACCAACCAATTAATGTAATTTCAAAACTTGGAGGATCAATTGGCAGTGACAAGATCGATCGCAACTTGGCTTCTTAATGTTTTATCTTCCCATCCCCAGCTCCATGTTGCAGAGGCATGTTCTCACATGCATATATACTATCTCCTCATTGTCATTTACACATCTCCCTTTCCTCTTTCCTGCTAACTTTATCTATTCATCTTTAATCCTACAATCGCCTTAAAATTGAAAAATATGCCCAACTTGGACCAAAATAAATAAATAAATATATATATATTCTTAATTAAGTCTCTTGTTTCTGTTTTTCGTTTTCCATTGATGTTAAAGTTCAAGGCGTGTCTCGTTCTTAACCCTAATTTTAGAATCGTAATTTTTTCTTCCAAGTGGTACGCACACCCTCATACTCATGCAACGTAACGACAGAATGGATGTGTAAAGTTTGAAGCTGCTATATGCTAGTATTGCAATTTGCAAAATGGTCGAAAAATATAATAGTGCTACTTGGGATTTCTTTATAATTTTTTTGGTTTGTCGTGGTATTGGACCATAAGTAAAGAATACATGTGCAAAAGGCAACCGACTTTACCTGAAAAAACTACCAACTGCAAGAAAAAGAACCTGAACCAAAATTTTAAATTAAAAAAACAAATAAAATACAAACAGAGAACATTAATGAAGGCCGTTTTAATAAAAGCAAAAAGGTATAGTAGGCTACATTCTTCAAGAAATTAAAACAAATACATGCCCATTCAAAGGCCAAATCATATGTACATGTTTTAATTGTTCGTGTATTAAAGATGGTCAATGACAATAATTTTTTAGCTTGAGTTGACAACTTAACATGATAATGCTTTTATGGTAAATTCCAATGTGCAACAGCAAAAGCCATACTTCCAAAGAATATGACAATTCTTTCTTTCTTTCTTTTCAAACTTTATCTACAGAACAAAAAAGCAGTAGACTGAGAACCAGATAGTGCCTCCATTCCCCACACCTTAAAATGGCCCCATTTTAAAGAGGATTTATATAGGAAGGGCACATGGAGGGATTAAGAATCAAGGGAACTAGTAAAGGCAATTGGATATTTGAGCCAAGAATGTGGGGTCCTTTTTCTTAATTAAATCCAGAATAGAGTTGAATAATGACAGGGGTAAGGACAAAATCACAAATAGCCCTTTTTGTCTTATTGTTAGGTCAAAAGAAATTTTTTTATTCCCAACTTTATTCAATTGTACTGTGATATTGATCGATCTATCGATGATCAATTATTCGAACTAACCTGCCTAAAGTGATGGTGCCTGTGAATACCTAATTTTCGCACCATTTAAATACTCCTAAATTTGTTAGTGTCAATTATCCTTCAATCGTTATTTTTCCTATATTTTTGTGCATTTTTAACTGAATTTCTTGACATAAAAATACCAAAAAAAAATAATATAATTTTTTTTATACTTTTCTCTTTGTGTGTGCACTTTTAACTGGCTAATTATTTGATAAGTTAGTTTTCTCATATGATTAATTCAATTGTTAGCCAATTTATTTTATTAGGTTTATTTTACTAGTTGGTATTTAGGTTA